>JBCAUA010013137.1:0-13048 GCA_038406235.1 Peronia verruculata | reverse complement strand
ATCGAATGGCTCATGTCATAGCTGATTATCAAAAAATAAGAGAAAAGAAATGGAGAGGGCAAAGACGGGATGGGAAATGGTCAGCGAGAAAAGAAAGAGCGGAGAAAGGAAGAGGGCGGGGGGAGAAAGGGGTGTCCAAGAAGTCACAGTAAACTTGTGACCAAGGTGAGAAATAATTGAGCGCTCCACAATCCTGTAACTCTACCGTACTTGGACAGAACACGTTTCCTTCGAAAATTCTTGCATTCTTACACATTAATTGGGATTTTTTTTACCATCTGGTAACAATAGACCATTGGGGAATACTTTTACCATCTGGGGGACTGTTTTGACCATCTGGTAGCAATAGACAATTGGAACTTTCTTGATGTGTCAATTCGTATTTCCTTGTGGATAAATAAAGTGTTCGTAGCAGGTAGCAGTAGGCCATTTTGGGATTATTTTTACCATCTGGTAGCAATAGACAATTGGAACTTTTTTATCATCTGGTAGCAATAGACAATTGGAACATTTTTTGATGTGTCAAGATATATTTCATTGTGGATAAATAAAGTATTTGTATCGGGTAGAAGTAGGCCATTTGGGGTTATTTTTACCATGTGGTGACAATAGGCCATTGGGGATTATTTTTACCATCTGGTAGCAATGGGCCATTGGAGATTATTTTGACCATGTGGTAGCAATGGGCCATTGGAGATTATTTTGACTATGTGGTAGCATTAGGCCATTTGGGACTATTTTGACCATCTAGATGCAATGGACAATTGGAACTATTTGAATGTGTCAAGATGTATTTCCTTGTGCATAAATAAAGTATTCGTATCTGGTAGCAGTAGACTCGTGCAATTCTTTTTCTAGAGTTGGAAGTGACGTTATTGGAGACAGCGCTGAGACTGAAACGAATCGAAGACGTATGCAGTGCGTTCGTACACTTCGACATAATCAGTGCAATGCCGCCGCCAGAGGACGAAGCCTTACAGTAGACTGCCTTTACTTTTAGTCTTGTGAAAAATTACATGTTTGTCAGGGATGTCAAATTTCCTACTTTAGTAGGATTTTCTATTCTTTGGCTGTCAGTTATTTCTCTGTTGGCCCTAAATCCGGTACTATTTACCATTAACGTACTTCAGTTTTACGTTTTGGGAAACAGTATAAGATGAATCTTTCCTACTTTTTCATGTAGACAGATTGACATTCCTGGTCTATTTCACAGTGTGGCCAAGTGATTGAAATGTGATGAATTCGACATTTTATCAGAGCATGCTAGTGTTTGTCCTCTAGCCTTCCTCTAGCCCTTCAGACTCCAGTCATGATCAGTCCTGCCCGCCAGATCTTGCAGCGGATGTCTCTTTTGACCACAGGGATTTAATAGTTCTGGACTTATGTTACTAGAGGTTCCCAACTGGTGGCTGGCGACCCCCAAGCGGATCATAAGGCCTTGGAAAGGGGGGGGGCGGATAGGCCTGTTATGCCTAGAAGTGGCTTGGGATAAAATTAATTTTAATCCATCAGTTACATTGAATTTGTTATGCTCCTACATTGTTGTTGTTGTTGCTGCTGCTGATACTGCTTTTTTTTTTTTTTCAGTGTTTCTTTGAATATTTCCCTCTCCGTGACAGAAAATGAAATGTATGCATAAAGATGCCGATAGTAGCAGGATCGCGTAGGTTTCAAACTTGAGGGTACAAGAGGTCGCGAGTTCAGACACGTTGGGGACCACTGTAGTTTAATATACCAGGCTTTGCAGAGTCACAATCAGTCGCAATACACTGTGTAGTAAAATCATGCATAGGGTGTCTAGATTGTACACAAGACGAAAGAGAAAATTGCCACAGATACTGAATTAGAGATAGGAGAAAATTAACGTTATTTTTATCCAGGGGAATCAATCTTGTCTGCATATATCCAGAGGATGGAATTAAGAAATAGATGCCGATTTCACGACCAGGAAATGAACTTTTTTTTTTTCCTACATGAGAGTGATTTTGATTTCAAAATAAGAGGACATTTTTTTTTTTTTTTTTGTTCAGAAGGGGAACTGCCATTCTTAGTTTAGTTTTACTTGCATAATACCGAGCGAGACACCCACATACCTGGCATTCTGGTATACAACAGCCCGACAGGAAGGATAGTAATAATACCATTTAACATCAGAGCATCGCGTTCTCAAGTTGTTCATTATGGTAATAAGTTAACAACTGCCTCCAAGAGAATGCACTGAGGGAGATAAAGGCTTGCTCACAACAGAGAAGCCAAAAACAGCAACGGGCTTAATTGAAATAAATGTTGCCGAGATGTAAACTGAGACGGGTATCTGTCGAATACGAAAGAGAAACACGAGTAGTCTGAGAGATGGCAATGCAGACAGGTGATTGAGTCTCAATCTGACGAGTCCAGGATGCAGTGGGAGATCGTTGTGCTCACATTCCTTCCCTTTGCCAGACACAAGCGATGTTGAGTTAGCAGTGTAAAGAGGAAAAAACGTCTCTGCTTCATGTCATTTGAAAGACTGATCACCAAAAAGGTTGAAATTATAGCGACAGGAAGAAAACATTGTCTGTGTATTTACCTACATTTGTGGTGTAAGTTTCAAGCAAAGGGTGCAGAAGGGATTTTTTTTTCTCCTGTTTACACTTCTTGTTCAACACTGCTTGTTTTCTGGCAAAGGGAAGTAATAGGGCTGAGCACGGCGATCTTTTGTGTTAAGAAAAATCTTAATTGACTGAAGCAATACGGAAAGGCAGACAGATCTGTGTCTTGAAGATGTCGAAGACAGTTCAAGAGAAAAGTGTGTCTGTGCAAGAGGAGAGCGCTTAGAGGTGGGTGGATTCATTCCTGGAGGGTAATTAGGACACGACTGAAGAAAGGTCAGAGCTGCACCTGACACCGCTGATTGGCCCTGCAAATTTGGTCTGTGTACGGCTGAACAGAGATCTAACTTGGAATGATGCAAAACAGGGGGTTGGTCATTGATGTGATCCCAGGCGTCCAGATAACCGTTTATAGGGACGCCTGGATCTGATCTGATATGAGATGTTGGGGACGGTTCAGATCTGGAATAGAAGATGATAATGTGCATGGCTGACAACTAATCTAGTCTTGTGGGGCAAAGGATACGATGTAAGAGTCCCTTAGTTTCTGAGACATGCCAGAAAAACTAGATCTAGTACTGCACATTTTTTGGCGGGTTTTGGCCAGATAGAGTGATCATTACTTTGTCCCTAACTAATGAGAAGAAGAACGCGCGATGTGCGCAGAAAAAAAAAAAAACAAAAAGAATAAGGAAGTAGAAGAAGAGGAAAAGGTTTTGGAGAAGAAAAAAAGGTTCTGGCGAAGAAAAAGAAAACTTTTTGAAGAAGAAGGAAAAAGAAAAAACGCTGCCAGAAAGAGCTGGCCAAAGAGAAACAACAAGGCTGATATATTATTATGATGTTGAAGGATGAAAGTTATAATTCAAGAGAGCCTAGAGACCTGGACTGGAAGAAACCTTGAATTGGAAGGAGACAGTGTGAAGTAGTGGATGGATCTGGCCTTGACATCAGTCCTGGCTTAAGTTCTTTTGAAAACCGCCCGAGGTGTGACCGGCATGGAAATCGGAGAACTACCTGTCTCCACTATACAGGAAATAAAAGACACTGAAAATGGCATATGATAGATCGCCCAAAGATCTCTATTCTCTGCGATCGTATTTATTTATTCCATGAAAGGGAAGATCTCGCCTTCTCTTGACAGTTTTTGTGCCCGAATGTCGCCCGGAAAAGATTTATGACACGGCGTGGACAATGAATGAACGGTAGTGCATTTACTGCCAGGGCCTCCCAGCTCGTTTACCCCTCGTCTGCCTGATTTCCGCTTGTCCCTAGTTTTTTTTTTTTTACGTTTTAATATAAACATTTCATGAATTATACGCTAATCTACTTTGCGGTGGGAATGTTTTTTCTTTCATAGTCCGGGTTCTTTCAGGGGTATGGGGTATAAAACGTACATGTGACGGGGGAAAAGGTAATTGAAAGTAGAAGGGAGTTGGGTCTGAATGGGTAAACGTTTTGGTTCTTGGTGCACATTACAAGTTCATACTGTATGCACGCTTGACGAATGTGGCATTCCGATCTAGTCGTCCTAGCGTTGGTGTGCAACCGCTTAGGTTCAGAGCCATTTATACAGTATTCAGTCAGCGAAATTATTTCCTTTTGTTAAGCAAATGCAGATATAAACAAGTTTTGTAAAGAAGAAACTTCACCTTTGTTCTTTCACTCCTTTTTAGCATATGCTCAACGGAAAACGGAAAGTTGTGAACATTTTTCTCTCGTCATGCATGTAATATTATATTCATTGTTAATATCATCGTCGCCATCGTCATCATTATTTTTTCATTATTATATTTCACGTATTTCAAATAGACTAAAGGTGATTCTTTTCAGTCTGAATGCAAGTACATGGGAGTAATTGACCCTCTGGGAAAAAAAACCGTCACGAAATATGGATGTCACTATGGTGTATTTTCTTTCCCCCGTTTCATATTTGTTGTGTCGGTAGCTAGCTGTACATAACACTGACCTATATTTGATTGCTTGTTGACAGCGTTTTGTATTCAAGAATGTCAATAAAAAAAAAAAAGGTAACGTCTCTTTATTGCCGGGCAGGTCATCATGTTAGACAAACAAAGCGTTCACCATCGTCGTCAGTGGGAGAGGTCACAGTGTTCATGCGAAGGTCTTGTGGATGGATGGATGGATGGATGGATGGATGGATGGGTGGGTGGATGGATGGATGGGCAGATGGGTGGGTGGATGGATGGGCAGATGGGTGGGTGGATGGATGGGCAGATGGGTGGGTGGATGGATGGATGGATGGATGGATGGGCAGATGGGTAGGTGGATGGATGAATGGATGATGTGGATGGGCAGATGGGTGGGTGGGTGAATAGATGGATGGATGGATGGATGGATGGTCAGATGGGTGGGTGGCTGGATGGCTGGGTGGATAGATGGATGGGTCGGATGGATGAATGTATGGATGAATGGATGGACTTGGGATGGATGGATGGATGAACTTCGGAAGAACTGACGGATGGATGGATGAATGAATGGAGGACTTCGGAAGGATGGATGCATGGGTGGATCCGTGGACAAAATTGTTGAAAAGCTGTAATTCATGTAAATGTTTTTAGAACAAAGTTTTCCTGTCAGACCCCTGTGAAATTTCAGTTCACTGGGCATGAACTGACATTGTAACATAGCAGTGTAGTGGGAGAGCCCGATGACAGGCAGGTAGATTTGTAAGATAGTTTGTCCAATCGTTGAGTGACACGTCTTCCCATGGAATGAAAACAGTAAACTAGTTCTGATGACAGACAAGACACAGGATAAACTGTTCTTGATAAAGGTGAGCAAGTGCATCTGCACTAAGAAAAAGCGGTCCCTGTCCTCACCTGTTTTTGTTTGACCTGTGGATCGTGAATAGGAGATCGGTGTACCCTGCCCTATTACTTCGCATTGTCAGAGAAAATAGGTGTTTAACATGTAGTTTTGTTGTTGTGTTGGGGGTTTAACGACACATCAGCACAATTACGGCTATATGGTGTCAAACACGGTAAGATACGTTTATATGACAAAAAGAAGAGAGGAAAGAATGCGGGACAGAAGATAGGAACAAGGAGAGAGAGAGAGAAGAGAGATGTCACCCCTGGAATGTCGAGAATGGTATTCTACGGGAGACACCCCACCTGCAGGTGGGTCATTCTGTCCCGCTTTTTTTTCTTGCCTCTTCTTGACGTGTGAATGCATCTTACCATGTTTGACACTATATAGCTGTAATCGTGCTGATGAGCCGTTAAACCCCAACACAAACAAACAAACACAAACAACATCTTTGTCTTACCGTCCAGGTGTTTGAGATTTGGTTTACAAGACAGATCATTTACCGAACCGAACATGACATGCAGACATCGTCTTTTCCATGTGATAAATCCGCAAAATAGGTTGCACTGCAGTCAAAGCTCTTTTCAGTGATTTTCAAAAAGTGATTTATTTATAACAAAATCTATCTGAATAGATTTCTTTAGTTCTATCAAACTGCTAAAGGCAGTGCGCAAATAATACAAAAACATTGCATTTGGATGGATAATCGCCCATATTACGGAAAAATTCTGAACTGTAAGATGCACAATGCTTTTGCAAAAGACATATTATCATTACTTGTCTGATAAAACCTCATAATAATTTTCATGACCTGAAATTTCAGGAGACACCAAAAACTATTTCCACCTTGTATCTCGTTATTCTTATAAGGTTTTATTTTATATAAGAAAGGAGACTGTAAAGTAATTATTCAACTCTGTTGTTTCATTGGCATATGTATTTATTTATAAGCTACAGACTGGGCCAGACAAAAAGAAAACGGTATTATTTTGAAGTCATGAGGTTCTGTCAAAATAGCGACGTTATCGGAGTTGATGGATGACGGTGTAGGTCTATATTTTGTGCCTTTGTTCGTAAGGATTTTACCTTGTAACTACGGCCATAGAAGATGTCAACCATTTGGCGGGTGACTGCGACCTCGGCAGGAGATCACACATGTGACCAGTGGAGTGCACTAACAGTTGGTTGGTTGGACGCCGAGAACTAGGACACAGCAGCAGCAGCAGCAACAACAACTTAAGTCTACCACAATCTTATCCGCACACTTACGTCAAATACTGTAAAACAATCGATCCTCTCGTCCCGCTAAGACACTAGGACGTCTCTCCACCACACCCTGTCAGGTCCTCTATCCCGTTAGGACATTATCTAGTAAGGTGATTCTCTCCCCTGTTTATACCTCCCTCCTACCCTTCTCTCTCTTTTATTTTGACATGTTTATCTGCAGTATGGAGAGGTAAAGATTCAGTATGGAGAGGTAAAGATTCAGCCCAGTGCTCTCCCGTGGCGAGCCCGGCCATAAGTCCGGCGATAAAGCGCTCAGCTGCATCTGTCCAGGGCACCAACATACCAGGGATGTCCAGTTTAGCTTCCCCACTGATAATCTTGACCCATGGTCAGCTTTGTCCGGCCGTAATCTGCACACAATGATAGGTACTGATCGCCACTGCCCGCCCCAATAAAGTTTAATTATAACCGTTGCGTAGTTGTAGCCAAGGAAGCTGGGAGGCTGGGGGCGGGTAGCTCGGGGGCTCATGGATTGCAGAGGGGGGGGGGGAGGAAAGGAAGAGGGTTAAGCTCGGGGGCTCATCGATTGCTGAGGATGCCCAACTGGTCATTTCTAATGTCCTCTAACAAAACGTCTCTTTCATCACAGTTAAATAGTTCATATTCGACATAGCAAAACCTGGAAATCTCATGCCGAGTGTTTGTACCCCCCCCCACCCCCGCGAAAAATACAACACTATAACGATGTTTGTTACCGCTCCACCAGGAGATCCGAGAACAATAGATTTGTTCCGACTAAGCGAACGGCTGGAAATCCCCGTCTAATATTAGTAGGAGGGTACAAACACTTCAAACTGTTCACTACCATTGACATGAGAAAAACAACAAAAATGCACAGGACCAGTGACGGTTGTTCTCAGATCTCATAGAGGAGCGGTAACAAACATCAGTGAGTGTTCTTTTTTTAGCAGAGGGGTACAAACACTTCGGCTGGGATTTCCAGTTTTTTGCTTAGTCGAATATGAACTATTGTCACCGCTCCGTGCATTTTTTATGTGTTTTTCTTTATCAATAGTAGTGAACAGTATGGAGTGTTTGTACCCTCCTACTAAGAATTACATGGGAATTTTCAGCCGTTGGCTTGGTCGAAACAAATCTGTTATTCTCACCTATTCAGATTGACTGCCCACAATACTCAAAGACAACCTACTATTTCATAATGCATTCTCTAAAAGTGACACTTTATTCACATGTTTCTGACTTCTCTGTCTTGTTCTGGCTCTGGTCTCTCGGGACGTTTCAGTCTATGAACATAGATGTCTGCACTTTTGTTAAATACATATTACGCCTCATCAACTGTGGACGGCCTTGAGGCCAAAGTTCATGTTATTTTTTCTTAAACAAATTCCCTGTTCATCTTTGTATCACTCATGTGTCTAAAGAGATGGTAAAAGAAAAATTTAATGTTCATTTTCTCTATCAATCCGAAAAAGGGCGTTTTGTCGAAGTATCTAAGATTTGATGTACAGGGAAGAGAATGGGGGATGGGAGGGGGGCGGGGATGGATGGAGACTGGACATTGGCTGACCACAGTGGCATGTCCAGGAAATGAGTGCAAACAGGCTTGAGCTTGTTAATCTGGGGGTGGGGATATGAAAGGAAGGGGGCGGGAGTGGTATGGTCGTGCATGTTGTCATTGGAGATAAACAATGCCTGTGTATGACATAGATTTGATCACTAAATGTAAGCTTCAAAATGTTCAGTATTTATAGAATGCATATGTTTAAATATACACTTGTATGTATGGCCAAATATCTGTGCACAAGTGTAATGATTGGCTTTTATTGCGTACGGACAATAAGATGCAGACAACATCTTGTCGATGCTCTGCGAGTATGATTGCCATGAATTGATCTTTGTCTGCCCATTGTCTATGTATTTCCCTAGTTATACGTATTGCTTTCTTTCATTGTATCGGCACATTATTGTCCGTGCTTTTTTGGAAAGAAAGAACTTGATATGTTCATCAGGATTGTATACCTATGACTATTTAACTAAACACAATGACATTATCATTTCTCTGTGTGAGTACATTTCCACTGTGTGCGACCAAGTCTGAATGTTTGACCATAGTGGGAAAGGTGGTTGACAGAATTCCGAGAAACATGAGCAATCTGAAATTTAATGCACAAAAGGCCATTTGTTTGAGAGATAAAGTTAGGAAGTTAAGTAATAGAAGCACAACGCCAGCCTAGCCAAAATCATCAGCCTAACACATTCCCAAAATCGAAGCAAAATTCCGGACGTTTTTCTGCGGCATTCCATCCTGCAAGATACAGCCCTCAGCTTAGCATAGAGCCGGGATATCAAGATCTAAACTTGTCATCCTATGTTTTACTGCCGCTGCATCGTAAAGAAAATTGACGGGCAATATCCAGACGTTCGCTCTGTTCCTGCAGAATTCTGATCCTGAGTTGGCTTAGCGATAGAGGGATCAGCTCCATTGACATATTGCATCTTTGGCATTTGCATAATCCCCAGCAGGCTCATACATTGGCTCTGTTCTCTTCATGCAGGGCCGTACAAACGGCTGAGACAGTCTATCGTCGGTGTTGCAAACAACGCACTCAAGTCAGTTTGAGGACTTTTTGCACACGCACACGCACACATACACACACACACACACACAAGTAAATACTGACGTCAAAATAGGAAGTTTTACCGAGGGTCTTTGTACATTTTTTCCCCATGTATTTGTATTGGTCAATATGACTCAGGACGGTGTCACAGCAAGTATTTTAGCTTATCTTGTTAAAAAAAAAAAAAAAGGAGGGGGAGGGGGGATGAAGGAGGGGAGGGGAGACAAATGCGAAAGTCCCAAATTTCCGACTTGCATGGAATGAGTTGGGACACTGACACTACATTCTATTCAGCACCGATGCTGTAATGATAACTACTTTGACTATCCTCTCCCGTTACTGTAGTGTTTTTCATAACTGAATCGACTTTTGTTTGGCGAACGCTGCAATATCTCCAAATGAGGGGACAATGCAATAGATTTGTTTCGACGAAGCAAACGGCTGGAAATCCCCATCTTATTTTAGTAGGGGGGTAGGAGGGGGGGGGGGGATACTAACATTCCAATGTGTTCATTATCTGACAAAGAAAAGCACATAAAAATGCACGGGACTGGTGACAATTATTGTTCACAGATCTCGTGGCGGAACGGTAACAAACATCAATGAGTGTTCTAATTTTAGCAAGGCGGTACAAACGGTTCGCTGGGTTTTTCCAGGTTTTTGCTTAGTCGAATATGAACTATTGTATTCATCCAATTTTTCCACGTTGTCCTCTACATGATCTCCTCTCCCAAATTAACTCTCATGTCTCCCTCTAATGTCCACAGACCAATATTATTATAGACCTAAATGTGTGCACATTACAATATGACACATTCTTCCTTACCCCCCCGGGGGGGGGGGGGTTAGACCTTTCGTTTTCGGTTCACTGCCATAGTAACCTTGTAACAAACACATAGAATGAACAATTAATGCGGGGGAGGAAGGTAGAAGTGAGATTTATCGGAGGTCACATGTAAAAATCGTCCACACCCGAAAATCAGACACTTTAATTCAAAGGCAAATTTAACTAAAAGTTAATATTTTAAAAGGCCTTTCTTCGGGCAAGTATAGGGAGATGTTATGTCAGTCAGAATTAAGTGGAAAATGTGTAACAGATTTATATATTATATTTTGCTCTCTTGTAAAATTAGATGTCCCAGGACCATACAGCTGGTTTCATTATGTCGTCAACGTTATCATTCAAATGATAATAATAATAATAATAATAATAATGATGATAATAAAAAATGGCCATTTAAAACTTCACACACACACATCACATCAAGCCTTTTGTTTCTGGCTTGAAACAAAAACTTAAACTCGCTTCTCCTTCCACTCACGTGTTCACAAACACACCCAAATAGGGACACGCAGACATGATCAGGATTGTTTGTCATATACCGTCGGCCTTGACCTATCTCTCGTTCCCTTCTCCCCCCCCCCCTTCCCCGTTTCTGCCCTTCAAACTTCTTCCCCTCCCTCCCCCTCTCCCCACCACAGAACTGCTATTTTGTGCTCAGGGTTATGCTCGTGATGGCAAAATCTCACGAAATACAGCATTACCTCACACTGAATCCCACTCCCACGCACACTCACTTCAGGTCCAAACATCCACTCTTGCATCAATACGCATACCTCCCCCCCCCCCACCTTTCTTTTTTAAACTTTTACAGCCTAATCTCATACTTGCACACACACACACACACGCGCGCATGCGTGCACGCGCACACACACACAAAGACACATCTAAGCAGATAAATAAATTACCAAAAATAACACATAAACACATACGCATACAGAAAATGCATGATGTGCTCCCAATTCCATAATGTGCTCTTAGACATAGCAAAGTCATGCACGCATCCCAAGCACAAACATATCTACGGTACTCACGTACTCACGTTATAAACAATGCCACCCCATATACTCATATACATACACACGTACACACACAAACACATAATTATATTTTGTCCACCTCCTTGCTCATGCCTCACACAAAGATCCTGCCACCCTGCCCCCACTTTCCCTCCCCAAGGTTCTTGACAAAATGGACACGCCTATGTTTCATCAAATACATGTACATGAAATTTATCCCCCGCCCCCACCTGCACCACCCCCCCCCCCTCTCTTCCGAGAAGTCCTCACAAAACGGATCCCCCTCCTCCCCGGAAGTTTTGTCTTTTCTCTGTGGGAGAAAGAGAGAAAGAAAGAGAGAAAAAGAGAGAGAAAGAAGGAGAGAGAAAGGATGATAGAGCGAAAGAAAGAGAGAGAGGAGAAAGAAAGAGAGAGGGAAAGAAAGAGAGAGAGAGAGAGAGAGAGGAGAAAGAAAGAGAGAGGGAAAGAAAGAGAGAGAGAGGAGGGAAAGCAAACACTGTCTTTGCCCCCCCCCCCTCTCCCTTCCTCTTGCTCTGCCCAGGTGCTGTCGTAGGTCAAAGCGGTTAACGACGTCACACATACGTGGCAAGCCATGTCCAACACTGTAACTTAATGCAGTTCCTGTGTCCACTGTCTCCACAACTAGAAATCATTTTGAAAGCTTGTCGATAAAACTCAGGAGGGATGAAATAGCTGCCGCTTTTCTCTGAAGTAGGCTCTTGGTTGCAAAGGGGCTGCTTGTTAAAACGAAAAGCTAAAAACTCCTCAGGTCGATTTTTTAGTTGCCTACACCAGAGGCATTGTTCTGATATTCCCCGCATGTACAACGTTACGAGGTATTCACACAACGGTAACGTCTTAATCACACAAAGAAAGTAACGTTAAATTGCAGTATAAAAGTCACCGCGAACAGCGCTTAGGCTAAGGGTACATAAAACTGCACTGCCGTTTATGTCCAAACTGAAATGAATAGGAAAATAAAAGCCGGTGCATTCGGCAATAGACACGTATTTTTCTCACGTCTATAAAGAGGCCAGAAGGCGTCCTTGGCAACGGTGTCATGTCTTATAAATTATAAAATAAACGACAAAGCGTAGCCGGCAACTAACATAGGACCAATTTCAGTTATAAAAAAATCCACGTCAGTAAAATTATCATAATTCATTTCAAGATAATATGCCACTGCTGAATAGATTTGGACTTTGGCCTTCCTGAAAAACATGAATATGTAAAAAAAAAAAAAAAATGTTTTCCGTTTTGCTATGGGTTTAAGCAAAATTTACACTATGTGATATTTTATTATTTTTATTATTCATTTTTTTTTTTTTTTTTAAATTTGTAACTCGACTTCACTCATTTCTGATCCAATTTTTGGAAAAGTTAACAGAAAGTTGGGCCTATAATAAATTAATGAAATTAATGCATATACAATGTAGCAATCGATCCAGTTTCATATCGCCCGGGTTGGAGGAAAATTAACAAAATACAATGACATTCGAGGTGACGCACAGGGTACAAAAGAAACTAATACTGGCAAGGGCAGTGTTCTTATAATGAAGAATCGATACTTTTGACCCTGTCATAAGTTTGTACTATTTTCCACTCAGAACTAGTCGAAATGAATATTGTATTATGGCCCAATCATAACTTTACAATGTTTTATTTATTTATTTATTTGTTTATTTATTTCGGGGAGAGAGACGAGCTGTTCTCCTGGGGGAATGTTAAAAAAAAAACAAGAAAAAAACACGGACTGTTACTTGTTTTAGTATATTGGATATCTATATATGAACAATATATTATGTATATATGACCAATATATGTATATGTATATATGACCAATATATGTATATGTATATATGACCAATATATGTATATGTATATATGACCAATATATGTATA
>JBCAUA010013136.1:0-27361 GCA_038406235.1 Peronia verruculata | reverse complement strand
GGAAGGAAGGAAGGAAGGAAGGAAGGAAGGAAGGAAGGGAAGGAAGGAAGGAAGGAAGGAAGGAAGGAAGGAAGGAAGGAAGGAAAAGAGGGAAATGCAGATAGTAGATATTATTGTAGTCAGTCTGAGTAAAGCCTTTTCAATTAACAGTTTTGTTGATTCGATACTTCCGATTTTTCACAGCATATTATGTTCCAAAGAAGCACATAAGCTTAGATAAGATATGACAAGATAAGGTCAGATAAACTCTATGTCCTGAAATCGAAATCCCCCTTAAATCTTGATGAAACGCAATACTTTTCAATGCATATATATAAAAATAAATCAGTACTACTAAATAAATCTGACGGATAGCATCAAAAGAAGGCAGACTCAAAAAACCTTGTCTCAAGTTAATATGTAGTATCTCTGTTGGCGAAATTTCAATTTCTGTGTTGTTCATGATTAGTTCTTCTACAAGACAAACACCTATTTTTTTAGGACTACCGATCCAAGCTTAACTGTCTCGTTATCTGTATCATGCACATGTTTACAAGGTAGTGCTGATGCACTGGAACATTTCCAAAGCTGTCGTCTATAACCAGTCTTTATTCGACAAGACTTCAAGACAGATATAATCTTTATTTCTTTCATATAACTATCTACAATCCAGCGTTACATAAGGCAGTGGATAACAGTACTTCAGACTGAATGTAAATGAAATCTTCAAGAATATAATTTGTACAATAATGATTTCAAAGCTTATTATCATTATTTCCCGGCAAGTCAATAATACTTTTGAAAATCGTTGATATTCACCATTGCATTAGAGTTAATAAACAACTGAAAAAGTTGTCTCAGATGTTAGGAGGTTAGGGCAATTTTAGGACATAAGGAAGTCTGCTGGCATTGTAGACTGAAGTAAAACAAAGCCCGGTCTAATTTAAATGGAACACTTATATTATATAATTATCCACTATACGTTTAATTCCTGCTGCTGTATCACTCGTGGATTTCACCAAGATCATATCTCTAATCGTTTTAACCCTTTACTGCTCTCTTGACACACAACGTACATCCTAATATGACTGGGGTCAGTGACGTACGCCATATGTTGCCATAAAACATGGCTTTACTGTGACCCACACTGTACGTTAGTAGCTTATCTGATCCGTCGTATTCTGATGTAAGTTGTAGGTCAACAGAGCAGCGAGAGGTCACAGTGGCTCTGTGCTTTGGCGTCTGCTTCAGGGTGTAAACAACTCACGTGAGTGAGGTTGCGGGTTCGGACCAACTCGCGAGTCCTCCATCGGGGGGGATGGAAGGACACGAGGATCAAAAGACCTGCATTTTTTCTGTCATTCAACGGTCCCTTGGCTTCCTCTGGATAAGGAAGCCCGACGTCTAGCCTTCTCGGGTAAGGGCAAATATATTTCGGAGGTCCCGTGTGTACGTTAAGCACGTTAAAAATCCCTTGGCAGTTCAAAATCGATGGAGGAGTACGCTGCGTACCGTAATCCGAGCAAAATTTCTACATTCCAAAATTCTACCCACAAAAAATTCTCAGCAAAAAACAGGCAACCTGTTAAAAAAAAAAGTCGAGATAATCCTACTACCTTAGAATGGAAAGCTTAAAAAAAAAGAGCATTGATGGTGTTCTAATCTCGACAGAAATGAACTTGCGTCATAATCCACTAGTGATTCTGTCCATTTTATGAAACTTTCTTTGCAACTGGAGAGGAAATAATGTGCATAGCAGCGAAGGGGACAAGCCAGTTGCGTCGGCATTGTATCTAGATTTAAAGAACAAGAAATGGCTACCGCTGTCTCATTTTTCGTCTTTTATTACAATAAACCTATCTCACTGTCGTTCCCTTAAGTTCATATTTTGTTAGTGATGTCATCATAATAAACATAAAAGATCATATAAGTTTCAAATTTAATACAACTGGATCTGCAGTTTTTCTTATTTATTACTATTTCTTTTTTTTAAAGAAGTTATGCCTTTGGTGTAAGGGAGGTAAGTCTAAATTGTTCGCGCCGAGTCAAAAAACGATGGGGCTTCATTGTGTTCAGTCCTATTACTTCCCTTTATCAGACAAAAAAGGGATTGAATTAACAGTCTAAAGAGAAGAAAACATCACGTTTGCGCCCTTTGCTTGAAACGTATACAATGAAAATCCGCCCCCCCCCCTCAAAAATGATCTAAAGAGAATGTTTTCTTCTTATTGCTATAATTATATCAAATTTTTTTTGGCCACCAGTCTTTCGAATGGCAAGCAGTAAAAGGATTTTGTATCCTATTACACTGCTTGCTCAACACATCTTTTGTCTGGCAAAGGGAAGTTAAAACCTGGTCAAAATGATCTCCCTTGACACACGTCCCTCTTTTGGAAGGGGAAGATAATCTGCGAAACAGAGTCCTAATTGAAACATACTTTCAAATCGATATCTCTTTCAAAAGAAAGAGTGACTTATGGATACAATTTTTATAATATTTTCAGTTGGTGAAGAGCTAGCCTGAGGGCGTATTCATGCACAATCAGGGAGGATAAAAATGTGTTTGTATGTGCAATGAGGTCATGCACAATTGCACACAGGGTATTTGAATGAACATCTAATGGGAGATCGTTTCGCAGATTATCTGCCCTTTCTAAAAGGCTGATTTGTATAAGGGGAGATCATTCTGACCAGACTTTTAGATTAATATACTCTGTCTACAATCGTCTAGACACCTTCAGACAAATTGTGCACCCGTATTCTCCGAGGTAAACACCATCAGGAGGTTGAAAGACGTATATACAATGTAGCCAGTGCTCTCTGTCTGTGATGGTTCGTCCACACAGGGCGGTTTTATTATTTTTTGTTTTTATATTTCGAACTGTTTTTTTTTTTTTTTTAGGACCCTTTCAGTGAGACAAAGCCACTGAATTTGATACATGGCTGTAAAACACAGATCTCTTATCTTCATCTTTGTAATGTCTACTGAGAATCAGATATAGTATACTTAATGGCACTGCGAACCAGTTGGGCCTGGGACAGCTATGATGTGATATCTTCAAATCTTCAGTGTTTGTTTCCTCAATTGCAGTTCGGCTGTCAGAGTGGATGGCTCGTAATTATGTAGGAAGATGGATAGCCGTGTATGCGTACAGTCTGATGTTATACTCGATGATGATTTTATTATCTCTTCACACTGCCTTTGGTCTGGATAGATGTAAAACTGGTGTTTGTTATGTTAAGCTCATTCGATGCATGGTGTCTTGGGCGCTGGAACCTGGTTGAGCCTATCTTGCTCTAGGCAGGTTTGAATTTGTTTCCCGGTGATGGATCATCAACCAAGGCTTACAGTGACATAATTATGTCCCACATAACTTTATGATACTTTCATTTATAAGTCATTAATATTCTTATACTAATGTTGTTGTTGTTGTTTTAAGGAAAAAAATATAATGCCTTAATGCCCTTTTTGTTACCTGTTGCAAGGTCACGCCAGCATCCATAGATGGCAACTTGGTCGTCTTTTGCATTCTGACATTGTGCACTATACTTTAAGTCATGAATATCATTGATCCGAACTTACAGAGCAAAAAAAATATTTCGTCTGTATGATACAAACCTTCTATTTCAGGTTTCTCAGAAGACTTGGGACGATTGAATTGTTCAGTTTGATTACGTGTGATATGGACATTTTCCGTCTTCTCTCTGCGGCTGCGAAAAATGTTGACTTCGGTACTACTGCAGAGCAACTAGATCTTCAGAATAATGTTTTTCAAAGCATGAACATTTAACACTGATGGTGTTATCTTTCCTTGCGTGGAAATAGAGGTCAATATTATGACACCAGCACTTACTACATCTTATTTAGTTTTTCGCTTTAAAACGTTTCTGTCCTTAAGAATAGTTTTGAAATAAAAGTCAGCCACACCACCAGCACATGAGACAACTTTTTTTTTTCCTTAATGAAACAATGATGCATGCAGCAAGATAACTGACAATGCCTTTTAAAGATTCCCGTATAAACAACTCAGGTTCTGTCACAGTAATCACTGAAGAAATAACAAAATTAACAAGAACACTTGACAAGAGTTAAGGTATTTTATTTGAAGTTATCAAATGTACAAAAAGAAAAAAAAAAGAAATCAGTGGACTAACTACGACTCGTAGTGGATGCTTCGTGGAACCAATGAAGCTTAAACTACCCTAGGCCCTTGACACGTCGTATCGGTACGCTGATTATGTAAGGTGTTGCGGGGAGATCAAGACCTTTGTGTTAGCAACAAGGTGAGTAGATTGGATGAGGAACTTGTTAGAGCATTTGACTGTGGCTGTCATGGAGTCACCCCAGCGTTGTCTTGGTCTTCTTCTGACTTTCCAGTCAAAGGTTCTGGTGGTGCACGCCCTCAAAAGGGTTTGGCTAGAAAGCATTTAAGGAGATGGTCAAACGATTTGGTGTTCTAATGTTCAACGTATCGAAGGACTGATGTTGCGCCTCATGTTGTTGAGCTTTACTGCTCAAGATAACAAAATGTATGTGCTGGAAAGCCAATCTATTCCTGCAGTTTTGGATAAGGTTTCCTTAGAGGTACATGTGTAAGCTTCGGGGTCCCACTAACAACTACCTTAACAACCAACAGAAAACCAGATTCAATTATGTAACTATTAGATTCATTAACTTTTACAAATTATTATTCTACAGGGTGTAGAAAAGATTAAAGCTCCACACTCTTGGTAACTGAGGACAGCTTATTTTAACTTGTACTATAGGTACTATTCGAAAAACGTCAACAAAACCTTAAATCCCGAACAATTAGTTAGCAAACAGCTTATTTAAATGTGGGTGCTTGATATACATGGTCATCTGGTTGCTTTTGCACTGAGAAACACCATGAGTTAAAAAGGAAATACGAATACAAAATGATACTACTGCATAAAGGAAGACATAAGAATAGAAAAAGGCATACAATAAAACAAGGTACTCCTAAATGAATGTGACTAAATTTTAAAGAACAATAGTTTGATCAGTTAAACCCTTTATGATAAGCAGATACGGCGAAGGAATGTTGAAGGCAATAACATCCAAACTTGCACATTCAAAGGGACCGTTAGAATCAAAACAATGTCTTTGAAATCATGCTCGTTATGTCTGTTATGCGTACAGCAGCTGTTTTCACACATTCGTAACTTGGGTTCTGACATTTGTCATAGGGCTGTAAGTCTTCCCCTGGTGTACTGTTAGACCTTCTACTGGTATGGCCAGAGCTGATCATGGGATTTATATTCAGAATATTTCAGAATGAAGAAAACTGATACACGCTAACTATATTGCGTAGTTTGATGTAACCATTTGAATGACAGGAGACATTGGCGCAGTTAAAAAATGGTAGAAACTTGTCTAAGTCTCATGATGTCTTATAGAGCTCTTTCCACCGGTCACAGAAAACTCTGCGGCTGAGGATGGCTAACCGACCGCGGAACTGTTGGTTACCCTTGCTCCTACACCATACAGATCTACCGTAGGTATCGAAGATAGGCATGAGGTATTTCTTCAGAGTGACTGATAAAGTGACTGCCAGTTTATCGAAATTAAAATGTTAAATTAAGAGAGTTATACAAGCAAGTTCGTATTTGGAATCAGGCTGCACTAGAAAGCCACACGCCCAGCCAATTAGGGAAATCAGATTTTTGAAACAGAAGTACTGAATTTCACACCTCCCCTTTTAGAAAAAAAAAATGATTTCCTGACCAACTACCAGCTGTGCGAGTGATGAATTTCCTGCTGTTTTTACAGTAATCGGCCTATGAGTCGGGAAAGGGCTTAAGAGAACTAAATTTTAAGAATGTTTAAGAGTCCGTGACCCTAATCAAGAATGGAGCAAATTGATTTTGTTCCTTGACAAATAATAATTTCAAAATAATCTTATGATGTGGAAAAGAAAGAGGTTAAATATAGTTATACAAAATGGAAGAAGACAGTGATAATATTTAATATGAAAAAGGGCAATCATGGAAAACCTCTAAGAAGCATGCAAAAAATACAACACATTTTTTTTTTCTAAGGTAAGTCTCAAGAAGGAATGAAACAAAAGCATGAGCGAATATAGACAATGATTCTATATTTAAACAAAGAGGCGTCAACTTTTGCGTGTTCGAGAGAAAGAGGAAATGGAGATGAAAAAAAGAGTGAAAAGTGAAAAGAAGAACTCCCCCCCCCCCCCTTTTTTTTTTTTGAACTAGATCTAGCTCTTCAACGTTAAAGCTACTTTAATAAGCTACACGCCCAGTTTTTTAGACTGACTCAGTTTACCCTACGGTCTGGATTATCATCTTGCCTGATCCTCGTGAGCATTTTGTAAATTTTTGATGCTTAGAAAAAAAAAAAAAATTCTAGGGTAAAATACGGTTATTTACCGCGCTGAAGTATAGTAAAAAAAACCGGAATGTATTATTAGAAAGGCACAATAATCTTGGGCCATGGGTCCATTGTGTGTATATATCTAAAAGTTGTGAATAGAAACTAGTCTTACATCGGGTAGATGAAAGAGCCGACCAAATGGCAGATTCATTTCATCCTCATCGCTAAGTACAGTACACCATTTATACATACACAGACTGGTGAGTTCCTTCAGTGAGGAGGTGACCGTATAGAACAACTATTGTAATAACTGGAAAGAAACCGGTGCGATATAATATCATTCGATTTACGTTATTATTGATATTAGTGGTAGTAGTAGATATATACTTAAATGAATTGTACCTAAACAAGATAGGGATGGCGATGAGTATGAGACATATGAACTTCATATTATCAACATGAGTCAGAGATTTAAAAAAATAAGATGCGACACGCACGATGAAATCAGGCTCTCGTCAAATTTTGAGCATATGGTGTTATTGGTATCACTGTGAAGATTTTATAGAAAATGAAGAGAGAGTTCTCTTGCCAAAGCGCTTCACTGCTGAGTTATATCATCTCGTGCAAATTGTCGGCGTTCTACGCCCTCGTTTAGCTCTTAACGTTTGTTGAGAAATTACTGGCTTATATGTGTGTCGGATCAGGAGTGGTAGTGGGGGGGGGGGGGGGGGTGGTGTGAGGAGGTACGAAATGCTCAGGGAACTGTGAAGATTATTCATT
Source organism: Peronia verruculata (assembly GCA_038406235.1). Classification (NCBI taxonomy): domain Eukaryota; kingdom Metazoa; phylum Mollusca; class Gastropoda; order Systellommatophora; family Onchidiidae; genus Peronia; species Peronia verruculata. The sequence goes on along the minus strand of JBCAUA010013136.1, from coordinate 20,247 downwards.
TAACTTTCAGTGTGTGAAACATGTTTGTTCTACCTTAGATAGGAGTCAAGATATCAACAATTAAAGACGATAGGGTAACCCGTTGCTGCAGCTGAATTTAGCAAGATAATGGCGATCACTTTTCTAAATCCTTATTTATTCTTATTAGTCCATGCCATTTACCTACAAGTTTTTGGCTTTTACTCAATCAATTCCAGCAAATTTAACTTTGAAATGCATTTTGAGATTAATACAGAAGGGTCCTGTGAAGAAAAAAAAAAATGCGTGAAAAGTTCATAGACTTAAAAAAAAACATGTGATTTCTTAGATCGCCTTAGATTGATGAGTGCCTGATTCCATTGTGCTATGTGTCTTTAATTTTATCATTATTATCATTTTTAATATGTAATTCATTTTTTCCCAGGAGGAAAAAAAAAGATTATGATGTATTTTGTTTAGAACAAAGCATTTATTAACAGTAAGAAAAACAAATAGAAAATTCACCCAGCTTTCACAACGTGAACCACCCACACAGTCCGTGATAAAAGTGATACCAAGGTATAATGTTATTTACAAAATTAATGTAAGAAGTAACAGAATTATCCGCCTGGAATAGATCCCTGGCATGTGGCAGTCTTGCACGTGCATGTCACGGTGACTTGGACCCTGTCCGGCATGACTTTCCCGGCATACGGTCCTCCCTCGCAGTAGGACCAAACCCACACAGGAACCCGATCTGCCACACAACGACTGGTTCCGCCGTCAAAGCTACATCCGGAGCAAGGGGCATTACTGTGGAAATTAAAATAACAGAGGGTTTAAAATGGGTTATCTTATCGTAGTTATTAAAGTCAGTGGGCATGACAGTTTACAGTGTTTCTAAAACATTCTTCTGTAAAGTAGACAAATATTCGAACACTTAAGTATACATGTGCACATTTCTTAAAGATAAAATACATGGCTGCAATAATAATAATAATAATAATATTAATTCCTTTGCTAATTATGCTTTAATGAAATTCCCTGAGAACACAAAACTTGTATGTTCTAAGATAACAATATATTTTATCTTCATTTCTTGAGTTCACATAAAATGGTATATGAAATAAGAATTTGCTATATTTTACATCTGTCTCGAGTGCAAAAGATAAGATTTGAAATAACTATATGAACCAACTTTCTCGACTTCTAAATGTTCATTGTTTTCATTCTAGCCCAAAAAATTTGAGATTATAATGTCGGCATCTCTTTGTTCTCCTGTAATTTCTTAAGCAGACAGATGCGTCTCTCTTAGTTCTTCTGTAATTTCTAGAGCAGACAGGTGCCTTTCACATATTATTCTAATATCTATGAGATCGGGAAAATAAGCAAAAGTAAATAAATAATACATGAAACAGAGCAGGAAGTTGAATTAGCAATGTCGTTAACAAATTATTTCCATTGATCAGCAGAATTGTTAATAACTTACCCATGTATACTACTTTTTTCAACAATTAGACTGGTCAAAAAGTTAAACTATACTCACGAGCATTCTGCATAGTAGATTCCCTGTGCTTCCGGCATTACGACAAAGCAGGTTCCCTCATGGTTCTTGTACTGCCTAAGAACTTTATAGGCAGATTTGCAAGCACTGGTTACGCTGACAACAGGGTTAAACCTGTAACAAGAAGCAAAATGAAGACGACACACGAAATTAATTATGTCATTCTCTTTCTTTTCTTCTCTGGTGAGACAACAATTATTTCTGCCGTTCAATATAATATATATTAAAAATTAGATTCGGACCAATACTTTTTTTGATCAATCAACGTTCTTCTCTCAGGATATAAGTCGAACTACAGAGATAACTGTTGCAACAATCCTCTTACTGATCTCTGGTAAGATCTATAACTAACATGTTTGTATGACTAACGTTAATCTCTTCATGATTATATACTAAGAACCACGAGAGTTATGTTGACAAGCCATTGAATAAGCTTTAGAGCATTAATATAATTAGAGAAAGACAAGTTTAAGGGAATATAATCAATATGATTATAGATCTCGGAAAGTGTAAATTATGTCTGATGAGTAGTAAAGAAGGTACTTCTCTCTCACGTCCAGACTATCATTAGCATATTTAATATTATTGCAACAACAACAAAAATACGATTTCTACATTTATTTGAATTATAGGAGAGCTTAGCATTTGCAAATAACTTCCAAATGAAATTTAATTAACAATGAAACCTGAGGTATCATCATAACATAAAAAGGCGATTATTTCGCTATCTTACTCTGCTTGTCTCTTGCGTCGGAAACTCTGTAAGAATCCAAACTGCGAGTTCTTGTTACCAAAACCTTGGCTGCCCAGGCTGCTGAACTGATTACCGGCCTGAGGTGAGAACAAGCTGGAGCCGCTGCTGAAACCAGATGACCCGAAAGGAGAAGTCGCTTGTTGGTCGTTTCTGTTCTGGGATGACGTCCTAGAACCAGTCAGTCCGAAAGGAGATCCCGATAAGGAGCCGAAGAGTGATTTACTATCGAACGTGAAGGGGCTGGACACAGTTTGGCCAGTTCTGCCCCTGTTGTAAGTGATGAATGGGCTTTTCTGATCTTCTCCGACAGGACTTGGAGGCTCATCTAGGAAGTGATCGGAACGTTTGGGTGGGAAAAGCTGATCGATGGAGACTGAACCAAATAGGTTCTTGTTGGTAGACGTAGGATCTGAGGGTAAAGAGTTTGCTGAAAATGAATTGAAGTTTCCTACACCGGTGTATGGTGCTCTAAATTTGGGATTCACTTTGACTGCAGTGTTATCATGATTTGTATTGTCTACAGGAACGGTTTCTTCTCTAGCGTTATTGCTTTTATCAGCTGCCGTCTCTGCTCGTTTTTCACTGTTATCGATTGGTTTCGTTGTTACTGTCAATCCAGGTTGATTTTCTGTTGTGTCAACATTCCGTTTTCTGTCATCTAGTTTGCTTTCCAGATTCTGGCGTCTAGCCGTTGTTGAGCTGCCTATAGGATAAGCGCCCAAAGTACCAATCCCCTTACCAAAAGAGCTTAATGTACCAAATGCTGGGTTTCCCAATGATGTCTCCAACGTTCCGAAACCACTGTCTCCAAAGTTTTCACTAGCGCCATTGTTAAGATTAGTATTGGCCAAGGTATTAAATTTACTGTTCAGACTAGGTGGTGATTGACTGAAGGCGTAGCTGTTGTCCAAGCCATTGGTGCCCAAATTGGCAGGCCCGTAGACTGAACCACCACGAGCCTGTGTTGCCAGGATCCCATCATATCTGGTATTGATTAAGGTCTTCAGTACAGTCTCGGCAACAGAATTCCGTAGAGCTTGCTCCACGATGGAACTGGAAAACATATTATGAATTATTAACCACTACCTAATTACTCATGTCTTGATCCTTCTGAAAAAGCATAACATTTCGAATAGGAAAATGTAATGGTTGAGAATTAAATACATGTTATGCTAAGACAATGATTGGAAAAAACGCTCAGTTGTCGCTGGTTGAAACCATGAGAGAATGAATAGGCTTTAAGGTTTTGAATATGACCTATATCTGAAACTGTATGCCTCAGGTAAAACTGCAAAACTATATCTATGCTTATCAAACGTAAATGAAAATGAAATACAAACAAATAGACGGCCAAAAAAAATAATTTAAAAAATACAAGAGAGGCAAAAATAGATGAATGTTTATGTTGACACTTGAATCATTCTCTACCAATAGGTTCCCTATACTTGGATACCCTGATCTGTTCTTTGCTTCAGAGCCTTGTCTTTTCTGACAAATCTTTAAAATTTGTGGAAGTGAAACTTAATGACTTGATAATGAGAAAATATTTTGCAGATAATGAAATTCTGATGCTAAAGTGTCATATTGTAGGGCTGCATATAAATATATGAGTAATTTTCTGTCCGTGGATGAGATTTTTATGAAAGATAAAAATGTAAACGTAAGAGAACAGAAACATCAATACATACACATAAACGTACGTTGTTTCTAGTTTTTTTCATTGTGTGATTGACAATTTATTTACAGTTAAATCTCAGGAAGTATAAAGCATCTCCTTCTTGATCATACCAAAGATAAACATCATATTCAACAGAACCTACAAGAAATCAAGGGCCCTTACTTGGGATAACCAAATTCACTGGTCGACAGCTGAAAAGGATCTTCATCAAACTGCTCAGGGAAAGAACAAGCGGCTACTGATCCGACCTGCACAGGATTTTGGACACTGACATACAGATTGCCTCGTGGTTGGAAGTCAAGAAAGGCATTCTTCTCCGAGCCAGTAGTCGATGATCCTCCTTTAGAACCAAGGTCTTTGCTTGAGCTTACTGGGACGTTGGCTTCTTTTGATACGATGCTCCCTTGTCCAGAATTGCTACCTGGACCTAAGTTAGGTAATTGATCAGTTGAGCTTAAGAATGAGGTAGATGGTTGCGACTGTGCTGATTCGAGTTGGTTAATAGAAAAAGTACCATCTATAGAATCCGTTTCTTTACTTTCTGACCCATTTCTGTTTATATTTGCCGCTGGTTTAACCACTGATGGTTTACCTTCTGTGTCAAGAGCTTCATCTTTGCTTGCCGGAGAATTGATACTTAAGGGCTTGCTACTGCTTTCTTCATTATCTTTGGCATTTTGTATATTCTGAGGAGAAGCAGTTTCCACATTTGAGTCAGTATCAGATTTAGACTGTGATCCTAGAGGCTGTTTGGGCTCATCAGACTTCTTGTCACGGTAGACTGGAAAAGGACCAGAGGATTCCTCTCTAGTAACAGCTAAGTCAAGAGGTGAAAATTCGTCTCTCTGATGAAGTCAAAACCACAGAAAAAAAAAAAAACTATACGACAATGTGTCATTGTAACACACTGGACAAAATTTAGGTGTGACGGAAGCAAGTAAAGCACTGTCTCCCTACTGTTTTCAGTTTTAAAGATTACAAAAATAGGCAGGGATACAAGATATATTAGAAACATATTTAACAAAGGCATCATCATAAGAGGAATTCTTTGAAATATCAATCACGAAAATTATCGAGGGGGCACATTACAAGATCTATGCATCCACATTATTCTAACTGCCTTAAAGTTCATACTTAACAAATAAGATATCTTTAAACAGTGTTATGACAAGGTAGGCTATATTCATTTTGTAGATTCGTTTTCGACAGTAAGAAATTAGGATGAGAAATAGCCACATATGTGGATAAAATTACTCGTGAAACTGTATCACAAACAATATTCCCAATAACCTTTGTTAAAATGAATCCGTAACATGTAAACATACAATACAGTTAGATAATTTCCCAATCTATTGTTTTCTATGGCTAGATGTCTTGCCTTCATGATATGAAGTTACGTGTACACATAACCGATTGTGAAAGTGTAATTCATATTGCCTTAATTACACACTTGCCTGATTAAGAATGACTGATTTCTGTTCGTTGTTTCCAGTTTGACAAATCACATCCACTGGCAAAATTGCAAACACAATGAGTTTCCACAACACCTTCTAAAAATGCAGGGAAAAAAAATACACGATGAATGTAAGAACAGAGATAACTATGATCCACTCTGTAGTGATTTATCAATGAAGCCTCAAACTTATTTTCAGGTTTTCCTTTTATCAAGGTTTACCTGATTAAGGAAAATAAATATACTTTAAATTGTAGAAGCCACTGCTGTTTCTGATAGAGAAGAAGATAAACATAATTATATTTCTGGCTATATCAAAACCGTTTACTGGACATTAAAATAGATGACTTTCAAATTTTCATGAATACCCTAATAGCACAAAAACGGGTGCCGTTTAATGGCAGTCCTATTTTTAAAAACAAAAATCATTTCAGTTGCAAAACTAAAATAGAGATGGAACTAGAATGTAGGTGCAACTCTGTATAAGAAAATGAAATACATAACAAATATAGCTGTCTACAGTTGTTGAAAGGCCTTTCATTTCACTCCTGTCTACATACAAGATAAGTTAAAGCCATGCAATAATAAAAATGAAGACGGATACTCACCATCCTGGAAATTGCACTTGGTGTCAGTTGCTAAATCCTAATCATCCTAACTTGATAGGGTTTTTTCCTTCCTAATCCTATATCAGCTTGTATAAATTCTAAAATACACTCACAGATGACATCAGAGAAGAAACTAATACACTAAGATTTGGTGTTCCCTGCCCCCAAAAGGTTCTTTCCCCTTGGATATCTGAAAACTAAAAGGGGCGAAAACTCTGCCAGCAAGATACTTGGCGATAATTTTGGGTCAATAAAGCTGACGGGCCGATCATGAAATTGAGAGGAACGCTGCTCTTGATTGATGACTAAATGGCAATATTTCACAGCTTGTTTTCCTCAGTTTTCAACTTTCTTGGGCAATTATCGCCCTTTGTTAGACTAGTCCCCCACGGTGATTAAGCGCGGAGAGTGACAGGATTTTATGTTCCCAACGAAATGAGCGTGAATGTGGGAAGTTTGCGCCTTACGCTAATTTTGAGGCTCGAAGACCCACTGACCATAAGAGGGCAAAGAAACATTCCCTTAACCCTTGTTAATTCACTGTAAAATATTGTCAGAGGTAAAGCAGGCCATATTTAACAGAGGTTGACATTTTAGTGAGACTGCAGCAGGGTCTGATTATATGACCGAAAGACGTCGCACTATTATTGAACGAAATTTTAGTTCCACAGTACAAAGACATTTATTAAATAATATAACGCTGCTGTATAGTTGCGTGTATATGTGTACGTATGTGTGATTGTGTGTGTGTGTGGTTGTTTTAGGGTATATTAGGATATAATATAAGGGACATATTCAAAAATATCTTTATAGCTATGCTAATTTTTTCCCCTTTTTTATGGGCATATGTTTTTAAAAATCTGTTCTCATGTAATAGTTGATCCGGAGATTTTGGGAGTTAAAATAATTAGCTAATTGATTGCTTTGGTGATTATTCATGTCAGTCTTTCATGCCAAACAGCTGCTGTCCAGTTATAACTGACAACATTGTGCAAAAACAGTCTGTCCTAAAAAAAAAAGAAAAAGCTAAAAAGCTGAGTTTTCTTTTCTTTTCTCTCTCTCTCTCTCTCTTTCTCTCTCTCTCTTTCTGTGTGTGTGTGTTTGTGTGTGTGTGTGTGTGTGTGTTTTCGCTGTTTTTTACATTTGTGTGTTTAATTTGTCGAGAATAAATAGGGTGGACTATTTAATCGTAATGTTAAGGTATTTGAAGTCTCATTTTTAAAACCTTTAATTCAATAAGCAACAGCAGTGTTTTAGGTCAGTCTGTCAAAAAAGCCAAACTTCCGATATTTTTTTGTGTCGGTGACAAAGCTTGCAGTTTTGGGTTTTCCCACAAATGAAACCAAGCAGTAATTACATAATCGTTCTTCCTTATAGCCGTTCACATCACGCTTGACATTTTGATGACACTGGCAGGGACAACGGAGCCTGGGAGACTGGCTGACCTACAAAAGCACTGAGCCGTAATAAATTCACACTTCCAGGTTCATTTACAGGCCATCTGAAAGAGTTAATAAATAACTGTCCACACGTTTGTTGGTTTCTCTACGCACTGATTCACCTCAGCTTATTGTAATATTATCCCATTGCTGCATAGCCGTTGAGACTTGAGTCTTGATGTCCCTATCTCCCTCCTTGGTTGATATATCAGTGATTCTTCCACACCCTGCCCTCTCTGCTAATTTTATATATAGACTGAGCCTAAACTGAAATTTTCATTTACTAACATAAATATATTGACATATGTACAACTAGAGCAGCTATTCTGTTGTTGATAAGCGAGTTGTTGAACCTAAACTGAATACAAATTAATGCATTTACAGTGTTAGTGTGCCTGTTCTACACCATGATAAGATTAACTTTATTTGAACTTTATTAGTCCTGAAAGACCAATTCCATTCCACAGTTCATGAGATACAATATCTTATATATTATTTTTATTATTTATTTATTTCTTTATTTTATTTCCTAAAGTGTCCAGGAGTTTTGGGTATTTTCTCTTTTAACAGACCAAAAGGAAATACAAAGATATATTCATATAATGTAGAACACCACAAAAAGTATTTGGAATAAAGCTCTGGAGACAAATGCTCTGTGGGTTGAAACATGTATATCCTTTTTCTTTTCTTTTTTTTTTTTTTTGAATTAACAACAGCATTGGTCAAGCTTTGTGGAGCTGGCGCTTCATCCCATTTGCTCTTTAACAATCTGGGGAGTTTTGTCTGTCATGTGTGTCTTTATTATATACTGTTTCGGCAAAAGAATTGATATCAGTAATTCCATACTTATCAACTGAAACACAGACGTCTGTCTTTTCAACAGGGAGGAAATACAATGTTCTCAAAACAAAAAACAAAAAAAAAAAACAATATGACTGGGCAAAATGCTTTGGTCAGTTCACTTTGCTTTTAAATATACACTTTTGCATGGAGTAGAGTTTTTCAGAGCAACAACATCTAATTTTTTTTTAGTTTTAGAGAAGTAGGTTTAGCATTATAATTTCCTTTCTTGTGGATTCGAGATGGATATTTGATGTACATAGTATTGTTATATAAAAGATCAAGCAGAGGAAATGTTGTTTTCAACTGGTTTGATTTCTAAAAAAAAAAAAAAATTATTATAATTATTTTAATGTTGATTCAGTTGAGATCAACAACATTGTTAGCTTTCCCATCGAGTAAAATTAGAGAACCGGAAAAAAGTTTCCAAAACGAGACAAAGCGGCCTCACCCTAGTCTATAATTGAAAGGTCTCGGTATTGGAATCTACAGTGTAATGGTTACAAACATTTCGAAGTCTGAAGTGTATAAACTACCGACTCTAAATTTCTACAGAAAATAACATTAATCGTTTCAATTATTCTCATTACAAAGTTCAGCTTATCTCCACCTGGCTCTTTTTTTTTTTTTCAGATTTAATCATGTCAAGTAATGTTGTTTCAGCAGCACCGTCACTCTTGTATGATCAATATATAGAGTGAGAAAAACACCTAGGTAAATTACCCCCAGCTGGTGTTTTCTGTCACTTTTCATCCCTTCACAATAATACATAATCAGATAAGTGGTATAATTTCTATTTTTCGTTTTCTTAACTGGCATTTTCAGGAGAGTGAGATGTGGCGACATAATGAGACGATACTTAAGATCACAGCTAGCAATTGATTTTTGTTGTTCTTTAGAGCAAACCTATCCAATATTTCTGATTAGTTATGAGAGTTAATTTTTATATGCCTTGAAGTTTGCAAGATTCTGTTGAGTCACGTTAGAGTGATTTTTTTTAAAAAAAGAGAGAGAGAGAAAAGAGAAAAAAAAATAACAAAAATTATAATACTTGTTAACAAAGTGAGGTTAGTCCAGTGTCTGCCTTTGACCAAAGTAGACCTTCAGTACTGCATTCCTTGAATGCTCTCTTTATTCCTCCATCTGACAATGCTGACAAACGTCACGATAGGAGAAGGTTGGGACGGCCAGCTAGTGAGTAATGACGTCAGACAGATGGCTGACATTGTCATTGGTGGAATACTCAGCCCAATAATTTGTCTCTTCGGCATTGTAAACAACATCATCAACATCTCTGTCTTTCAGAGGTGAGCGATAATATAAACTCACTTGATCATACACGTGCTCATTACATAATAAAACACTACCACCACCATCACCAGCAGCAGTAGCAAACAACAACAACGCTATTATTTAATATTCTACAACAACAAATACCTTGTCCAAACACGCCTTGTTTAACGGAAATACATTCATACAGAATAGGTTGCTTATTTATGAGAAACATGAATAACTCTTCAACAAAGATAGACGCTCCATCTGTATATCAACGTAGTGAAAATATAAAGTACGTATCATATCTTGAAAGCACATAGTTATTTAACTAGAAATGTCTACTTTTTAAAACTGACTTACTGCTATTAGATAACAATAATATGACTTTCTCTAAATCTATCCTGGTCTTCATCAAAAGTAATTATTTATAAAACGTCAGACATGTAAGGCAGATGTAAAAATAGGGTAAGAGTTTCATCCTAGAATTGTTTTTCTCCAACCAGGCAGGGATTATCAGACGGCATTACCGTGAGCTTCTTCGCTTTGTCCCTCTCTGACCTGGGCACTCTGATTTTCGTGCTGTGGTCTAACATTTGTGTTCATCCTCTGCTCGTCAAATATGCTGATCTCCCTTACACACCGACTGATGTACAATACTTGACGGCAGGTATATCACTATTATTTTATCCATCGTACCTGTTCAGATCAAGATTATAGTTTATATAAGAACCTTGGACATTTTATGACACTCTGATGAATGGTAAATAGTTCTCTAAACTCATTTAAAACAATGTCTATACGAAAACTGTTCAAGTAATGGCGTCAAAGTGATAAAGAATCAATGAATGTTCTAAAAATAGGAGATCACTATACTTGTTCTTACAGTCCCCCATTCCCGTTTTTGGTTTCAATTTCTTTTTTTACTGTCATACATTCATTCCCATTCCCACAGCATGATTTTCTTTAAGTCGACCATCTTCATACAATTGCGTTAACTATTCATTGTTTACATACTTTCTTATGATAACATACTACTAGCCTCCACTTTTCTTTCATATCTCTTATACGTTAATTATTGTAACGTCTTTCATGAATGAAACAAGATTTCAAGATATGAGATGCGACACGATGAAATCAGGCTCTCGTTAAATTTCGAGCATATGGAGTTATTGGTATCAATGTTAAGTTTCATTTCCCCTTCTGGGTGTGAAAAAAAAATTGTTCTACCTCATATAGAACTCGAGCTATTGACAGTTAAAGACAGTGGGGTGATCTGTTGCTGTATGTGAATTTAGTGAGAAAATGGTCGATCACTTTTGTAATATCTTTGTTAGCCCATGCCAATAAATTATACTTTTTGGGCTTTTACTCAATATGTTTCAGCAAATTTAACTCTGAAATGCACTTTTAGATTGATTTAGAAGGGCTCTGCGAAGAAAAAAGATTGCCTTTAGAATTCGTTCACTGTTGGAAAAACGCGTGACTTCACCATTCGCCTCAGTTTGACGAGCGCCTGATTTCATCGTGCTGCGTCTCATATGTCTATTTACAATCGCATATTTAGTTAATAAAATACTAATTTCGTCCCCAGGTGCTCCTAGATTGAGCTTCATGTTGACTTCTGTGATGATCACAAATTTCATCACCATACAACGATGTCTGTGCATAGTTCTGCCTCTCAAGATCAAGTCATTGTTAACAGCCAATCGAACGTGGTATATCGTAGTATTTTTCTTCCTTCTATCGTTCTTTCCGGTGGCTTTTCCTACGATTGGGACTGGATCAGTGTACCTTGCCTGGAAGTTTGATTTCTTAACCAATAGTTCGATCATTGGAATGATCTTCAATGACAACCATGCAGCTGTCATACAAATCAATAATGCTATTTTAACCATATTTCATTTAGCAGCCTACGGTATTGCCATTCTCAGCACGTTCGTCCTGGTCTTTCAGCTAGATCGACAAACAAAATGGCGTCAAACCACTTCAACGTCTGGCAATGCCAGCATCACAACAGTTTCCAAGAGAGATCAGCTATTGGGTAGGATGGTCGTCCTGCTCTCCACCATTTTCATAATTTCCTATACTCCTGGTACAGTTATGATTATTTCTCCGTTAGTTTCCTCGGAATTTGGCGTAGCCGGAAAACAGGTCAATATCTTTGTCATGATGTGGCAAATTGCTGTTTTGAGCGAAACCATGAACGGGAGTATAAACGTGATTCTTTATTATAAGATGAGTTCCAGATATCGCATGACTTTTCGCAGATTACTTTCCACAAAAGAGAACTCGAAGCAGTGAGCTGTGTCAAAACTTCCATGTTCTTTCCTGGTCCACAAATGTCACCATCGGGAAGAGAGTGCTTGGGTTGTCATCCCAGAGAGTCCTCCTGTAGAGACCTGACCGCTGCAACTGGACAGCTGTGACTAGCTATATGATGACGGGAATTCCAAAATCAGAGGCACTATTATGTTTAAATCATCTCTGACTGAACGTCTGGTCACTAAAACATCGGTGTGAGAGTTTGAACTATACTATACAGATTAAATAACAACCCGCAAGTTCGTTGTGGAATATTGTTGTGGACATCACAGACACATCTTTTCCCTTTGAGTTTCCGAACTGGTGAATAGGCTGAGATCTTCGGATCAAATTTGACTTGTTAAAGATGGAAGTTGTTACAACAAAACTACAAGTCAAAAAATCATAAGAAACAAATCAAAGAGAACTAAATAAGTACGAAAATGATCAGATGAAGGTAGATTTGGAAGATCCAGATGTCAAACAGCTTATTTTCTATGCTCAAGAAAATTAGTTTTAATCCTGTGTACACTGGCCACGATAACGCGGCTACATTCCGATAGTAAACAGAACAAAAAATACAATAGCCTGACAGAGACTTTCATTTCCCGAAATCTTTATTATGTTTATTGTTATGATATCTGTCTCGTTGTAACTTAACTCTCCAGTCGTCTTTCCCCATTAGGTGTCGTTTTCTTCTTGAGAAGGATCTTCTCTTCGGTAGATAAATTTCAGTATGAGACCGGACACGATGAAATCAGGCACTGGTCAAAGTGAGACTTCCGGAGAGATCAGGGGGAGGGGGGGGGGTGGAGGGGGTTCAACAGTGAATGAATTTTTAACGCCTTTTTCTTCCTTCACAGAACCCTGCTATAGCAAAGTAAAAATGCAGCTCAGGGGTAAAGTTTGCTGAAACAGATTGAGTAACAGCCAAAAAATTGCAATTTTGTGACATGGCCTATTTAGATTCATAAGGGTTAACAAAAGTTCTCAGCCATTTTACCAGTAATTTCTCTCTCATCAACAGATCAGCCCAATTGTCTTTCATTGCCTATATCTCAACTTTTACTTACGGTGAAACAAAACTTTTTTTCACCCACAGAAAGTTGAATGAATAATCTACACAATGATACCAACAACTCCATATGCTCAAACTTTGACAAGAGACTGATGTTAACGTGCCGCATCTCAAATACTTGTTCAATTGTTTCATATAGTGAGGTCTTTGTTAAGCCATAGAATGTGGATAGGAAATTATGTCTTAACGAAAACCTTGGGTATAACTCAGGATGGAACATCCCCAATCTTATAAGGTAGGTAATATTTTAGAGTATCTTTCTGCATGTCAGAGAAGGAGGAAATCGAATGATCAGTATAGTGAAAAAGTGACGTACGGCGAAGTTTCGTGTTCTGAGAAAACTGGACTTGAAATTTCTGCTTCAGTTGACAACTTATATCGCATGTGTTTCTTGGCCGATTTGTGTTAATTTGCTGTAAGGTGCTCAGTCGTAATTCTTCTTAAGGGGAAGGGTGCGGGTCCTGAAAATAAGGTTTTGGGGCTTATATATAACAAATGTTGCTTTCCTTTTTTTACACCCTTTGAAATCTTCTCTTACCAGAAAAACAACGTATGGGGCCAGAAGCATAATGCTTTACGGCCCCAAACGACACCAACACGGTACTACTAAATGACATGACTGTATAGAGAGGTTATGAAAATTCAGTTGCGATTTTCTCAATATGTATGATTTCTTCACTTTTTTTCCCTAAGGCGTTTTTATTCCTCAACCAGTAGTTTCAAGTTTGGAATATACAGCCTTCATAGTATGTGTTTAAATGAAATGCATCCTTTTTTTTCTGAATTTCATTTCCGTCTATGAAGGAAAATCGGATTTTTGGTGGAAAACTGCGAATAATTTACATCCTTCAATATACATATTTGAAACATTTATGAAAAATGTTCTATGATATATAAACAAAAGAACACAAAACAAAAGAAACAAACAAACAAACAAAGGCATTTTGTCTTGTACAAGAGGCTATATTATTCATGAGCATAATTTCACACTATTCCATGAAATAGTCCAGGAGCCTTAGGCTTTTGAAAGCTGCTCATTTTTAAAACATAGAATCCAATATGGCGGCGTTGTCATGGCAACCGGACGCAAAACACTTTTTTCCACACTTTTCCTCTTATCTGGACATGCTGACTCTGAATTTAAAGCCTAAAAAATTCCTAGTTCAAACATTTGAAAAATCACTCCCAGGACCATCACCCCCCTCCTTTGACAAACTATCCTCTCCTCGTTCAGGTAATGAGATTTTCAAACGATTTACCTATTTTCAGTAAAACAATCCTCCATACGCCAGTCTGTCACGTCACAGTTTTATGCTCAATCAAGTGACACGGCGCCATGCACCGCTGCGCACTGACCCCGCCAACTGATAACCCCAGCTGCATCAGATGTGCAAGATGAATAACTGCAGATTTCCAACACTAACCCAAAGGGTCATTTCACTATTGTCACAGACAAAAGAAGAGGAAGAAGGAGGAAGAAAGATAAGCTATTACAAAGAATAATAATTTAAACTTTTTAAAAAGTATTTTAAAAAATATAAAAAAATAATAATAAAATTTGAAACAAATTATAGTTTTAAACAACGTTTTTTAGAATTAAAGTTGCGAATTTCTGAAATGTGCTAGAAACACAAAACAAAACGAAACGAAATGTTTCACTTGAATGAATCCATAAAATAGACTGACACAAGACTCGGAGCTTTTCTATTAGCTCAGTCCAGAATGTTGTCAGTGCATGTTTTATTCTGTCTTCCGATGTTTCGATTTGGCCAAAGTCACAGTACATCTATGTCTATGTCTAACTCTCGCACTGCTGCCGCATGTAGTCATGTTACGAGCTCGCAAGAAGGGAAATAGCGCAGGTGGGTATAACAAAACGAAAAAAAACAAACAAACGCGAGCTGACACGCCAGCTGGCCAGTTAGTCAGAACCATACGCACTGCAGCCCGCAGCAATGAAATGAGTTTGGCCTGTAACATTATGTGGCTGAAATGCGAGAGTTAGACACAGACACAGATGTATTGTTGGCCTGAGTTGCCAGTTTCTAATAACTATTCTGGTTTGTCTAATCCTTTCAATCTCCTCTGAGATGGTCATCTCGGTCGGTTTGTTGTCACAGAATTAAAACCAAATAAATAAAATACATTTGATGTAAGAATCTGGACATAATAACATAATTTGGAGGGACGTTTTATATTTAGCTAAGAGGACACTTCACTTTCAGTTCGCTTCAGCCTTAGTGTCTTTCCATTAGTTGTTTAAATCAAAGATTTAGGGGAGAAATTTTTTATTTTTTTTTAAGTAAAAAAGAGACAGAGAGAGAGAGAGAGAAAGAGAGAGGGAGAGTTTTTGACATTCCACGAAATGATAAGTTCAATCCTTAATTATTTCTCCGCTGTACTTTAAAGTCTGTATTTCTTAAGGCACTTTGTCTGCAGTCTTGAGATGAATGGTATCCCGATAGTGACATCACTGTATTGTTATCAAAAACAATCCATCTAATACTGGTGCTGTCTCTAGATCTCTGCTTTTGCTTGTCTCTGTCCGATTTTCAAGGCCCTCTTTCACTTTTACAGCCCAAATGCCTTCACCGATATTGAGAATGTTAACATCAAATGTCTTATTTTGAAATAAACAAACAAACAAACAGTCAGACACAGACGAAAAATCATTACTTACCATGCCCATGACCCCGTTCTTAACGTTATGTTCTATATAATAATATATACGTCTTTCAGCCTCCTAATGGAGGTTATCTCGAGACCCGTTCTGAAGCCGACAGGTAACCGTGGACTATGTCATACGGAAATTGAGATGGGATGGTAAATAATGGCACCAAATCTCTTGTCTCCTCAAATGGAATAAATGGACAGTTAATAAGGTTGCTCTTTTTGCCCATTTTTAAGATGATTGTAGCAACTGTTGGTTGTAGAATTATGACCCATAATGTACATGCTGTATTAATATTGTTCACATGATACTGTTTTTACACTATCTCTAGCACGCACTATAAATGTGCGAGAAAACCACAAAAGGCTTATGGACTCGAAAACTTTTGCATGTATCAGTATGGAATTTGGCACACAACACTATTGCATAAAGATCTGTTTCTACTTAAATAAAGCAAAAAAAAAAAAAGCTTACTATGTTTGATATTATTCGAAAAAGGTAATAATAATTGAGTAGTAAACTTGCCGAAATGTTTGATCCGAATTGTAAGTTCAAAACCCGTTTTCTTTGGATAACGTTCAAGTTTAATCATCCAAAATCAACATCGAGGTCTGCATACATGCTTTACACTTTACCGTGGCAGGGTAGTACCGGTTTAACCTGTAGTAAAGATTTCTAAAAACTTCCACGACGGCCGTGGGTTTTCTTCTAGTTTAGTTTAAATTATCAAAGAAGCCGAGTGACATATATCATGTAACGACTTAAAATGTGTAAAAAAAAAAAACAAAACGAGTGTTGGCTCTCATGCACGTAACCACGATAGTAAGGGCAGGTCCATTATAAGCCCGAACTGTTTCGGTAAGTTTGAATTCGTGTTTACAAAAGGAACGTGAAATAAAGATGATGGATGATAAAATACCAACAAGAGCAAATACCGGGGGCTGACATTTAGGGCAAGAGAAACGTTTTGCTCGTATTTGCCCCTGAATTCTATCACTCTTGTTTGTCAATTTGCTAACTTACCAATCGATATCATCCGTCTTATAGAAGTGCTTAGTCAAATTGTTTTCTAATTATCTCTATCCAATTCTTCTTTTCTTCTAAAACTGTCCCTCTAAACAATTAAGTTTTTATCAACCTATGATGAAATAAATGAAAAAAATGAAGAGCCCGTATCATACTTTACACTGATTAGATCTTTCTCTGTAATAATAATAATGATATTTAAAATTGCGGGATTCTCGAGTTTTATACATTAGATATATTAGCACTAAGTATATACCAAACTAAACTGTAATAGGAGAATAAATTAGATAAGTGCAGTCATTTCATAGTAAAATGAATACCACAACTCCATCTTGGCAAGTATGTTCGACACAGATTAAATAACCACTTGAATGCCACTGTTAGATCACTTAACTATCGGATAGTATCAGAACAACCGCGGCACAAAACAGATCTATTTCTAGTCCCCCGGGCCTTTAAAGGTCGGGATAATAGTCAGGCATCTTGCAATTGGTTGAAATTGGTTGGTGAATAACTGTCATACGACTGATTTCCAGACTGAATGTGTCAATTTTATCTTTTTGTTTTGGGGGGGGGGGGGGGTGAACTTCATGAGAACGATAACATTATTTCGAGAAAAGGTATAATAACTGTACAATATTATATGTTCTCTTCCAATGAGGCCTGTTTAGGAAAAATGATTTCTCACTTAGCTATTAAAGAAAGAGAAAATATTCTTGAACAGGTTTTGATAAAGAAAATAATCCTGTAATAATGGGATCGTTTGAATTCAACATTTAAGACCCACAATTTCAGGCTTTATCAGAGAGTTTCAGTTTCTCCAAACCACTGGGGAGATCGCATTCATTACAACAACGTTCTTCAAAGGACTAGAATCACAATTATGTTTCTAGACACCATGATCACTAGGGGGAAAATTGTGTCATGTAATTTATCAAAGCAACTGATCGGTAAAGCATTTAAATGGCTGGTCTCACTTCAGATGTCTGTTAACAACCCTCTTATTACCACTGTATTCATTTATTATAAATATTCATAGCTGCTTTTTTCGTTCTCAACTTTGCGCGATAACATCAAAAGCTTCTCTCATCCTTATTTAAGAATGTGGTAGCGAACCTAGAGCACGGTCAACATACTAATAGATTCTAGTACCGCTTATTGTTATACTACTACGTAATACATAGCACACAAGGCAAAGGTACCACGATGGAGCTGATCAGCGATGATACGAGAGAGATGTTAGATATTGTAATGGATGGGATAGTCAGTAATGCTGTCTGTCTCTTTGGCGTTGTTACAAATGCCATCAACGTAATAGTTATCTATAGGTAACCACATGCTTTGCTAGTTTATCTTTTTAAAATTATTAGTCAACATTTTCTTATACTATAAGACCTATTTACCCTGCACACATCATATTTTACAAGACAGTTTTACACTCATGTGGATACTTCTTGGGTAAAACTGGAAACGAATAAGCAGATCTTTTCTCTAAGGCTATGATATTTTGTTAACTTTGCTGTTACTTCATACAGAAAAAAAAAATCGATTGTTAACTGATACATGTAAATTCAGAACTGCTTAGTAATTTTTCAATCCAACTATGACGTTATTTCTGATCGCTTTTGGCATTCCATTGTAACACAGGCAGTTACCATAGGCAGTTGGTTTCAGGCATCATCGATATAGACTTTTTCAGTAAATAATATTGTTCTTTCTTCCTCATTCAGTACACAAATATATTTATCAATGGCTTTCTTCAAATAGTTATACACTTCATCCGAACTTGTATTAGCTAGCAAAATAACACAGTTGTTATTGTGAAAGGGAAGAGATATTGGACCTGACATTGAAAACAACTAGAGACAAACAGTTTTAACCTTTGAAGTCACATTTTTCAAACGCTTGTGCATCCAGCTATTCTTTGCAATGAAAGTCTCTGCCTAACAGTAGAACAGCGTAATAATATGGACCTGGTATTACATCACCTTTAAAAAAAAAAAGTAAAAACTGTCAGTCATTTTGTAAGAATATTAGTGTCACCACGGACTCTGACAGTTTTAGCAGTTTTCATTGACATGTTTAGAGTTAACCATCACGATCACATTCGGTATACTAGAATGAGAGGGAAGTAATGGAATATTATACTATATTCTTTAGAGAGGCAGCGATATCTTCTCACACCACCGGTTTCCTCCCCACTCCTGACCCGACACATATAAGCCAGTAATTTATCCACAAACATCAGTCAAGAGCCGGACGAGGATGTAGGGAGTCGAAAATTTGCATGTGACAATAAAATCCAGCAGTGAAGTGCTTTCGCAAGAGAATCCTCTCTTCATTTCGTATATTTACTGTATCACCATTTATTGAGACAAGCGGCGGATTCAGTTTTACTTCTGACTATAACATAAATTTATAGCAGTCTCCGCGCTATTACTGTTTCATTTAGTTCATTTGTTTTAAATTAGCATACGGTCGTATTCCCTAAAGCAATATTTACATTTGTAAGTGGTTAACATCCAAGAACTGCAGAAAGTTTGTGAATGTTAACAATATTTTTTTCTTTACAAATGGTCAATTTGAATTTGAAAGATCTCCAAATGTCCTGATTTTCCAAAAGTGTTTTACTCTTATTTCTCTCCCCCCCCCCCCGCCCCTCAAGCCTTTCAATGTCTAAGGAAGTACGGTTTTTCAAGGCTTTAAGTAATACCCTGTCTTTCGAGAGACATTTGAAATTATGAAATTAGGAAATTTTGCCCGGACAGAGGCACTCGGATTACTTTCCCTCTGTATTTAACTACCAAGGGCCTTCAACGGGTGTTACTTATGCAATTGACCTCCGAAATATATTCGTCCTTATATGAGAAGGCTAGACATCAGGCTTCCCTACCCAGAGGAATCCAGGGGACCGTTGAGACACTGATAAAATGCATGTTTTCAATCTTCGTACCCTTCGTTTTTCCCTGATGGCAGGATCCCCGAGTCGAACACACAACCCACTTAGTGAGTTGTTCACCATACAGTAGACGTCAAAGGATATGGCCACGGAAATCCCCCAGTCTCATAACTAGAAGACATGGAAAGATGTTATAGTCATTCCCGCTGACGAAAATGCCTCCTGAGCGCGCAGTTTGCCTAACATTCGCCCTGCTGCCGTAACAGGATGTTTCATTAGACTTTACCTGCCTAAAACCCGCTCCTAAATGAAAAAATAGAAAAGGATTTAAAAAAGAAAATAGAAAACATTGTGTTGAACTCCTTATGGTCCGTTCTCCGTAGCTGGAGGAGTAAGTTGGGCCTCTTAACTGACCAGTTGTTTTCCCCGTTAGTTGGTCTGGCAAATTTTAAACAATTGAATCACTCGTGCAATGAATTATCTGCGGGATAACTGGGAGTAAATATCCATATTATAATTTCTTTCAGCACTGATACTGTTACGAGGAAACTCAATTGATCTTGACAGAAGTTGGACATTACTTATGAAATTATAGTCAAAAAAAGGCGCCGGCTATTTGGGCCTATTGGTGCAGCTAGACCCGGGGGTCTATCTGGGCCTATTTTTGCGCCTCTTTCTCTCTGTCCGTGCGTAAGAAAGTTAT
>JBCAUA010013135.1:0-23113 GCA_038406235.1 Peronia verruculata | reverse complement strand
CCCCCCCCCCCCCCCCCCCCCCCCCCCCCCCCCCCCCCCCTCCCCCCCCCCCCCCCCCAAACATTGATTTTTTTTTTTTTTTTTCCTGCAGAAATCGAATTTCTGAACAAGACATATTGGTCTTACCTTCAATTTATAAATATTTCTTCACTAAAATCAGGTTTTCTAGATAGTACTTTAGTAGTATGTAGATTTATGCATTCGACCATTCATTTAAATTAAATTTTCTTGGAATTTTGGTCATGGGGGTCCCTCCTTGTCTCTTTAAACTGCAATATCTCTGCCTAGAATAAAGCTGGCTCAAAACTTTTTTCACCACCTGCAAGGGTATAAAATAAGTTTTCATATGATACCATAAGCCCCACATGGTGAAAAAATCGACACACATATCATTTTGGCTGGCTGCGAGACACATGCATAAATATGATACAATTTTCAACCACTGTAAAAAAGAATTAAATAACAAACCAAAAATTTAAGAGACAAACTCTTTAAAAAAAAAAAAAATAGACGATAGAAAAGGATTACATGCAAAAGTACACTGGACTGTTCTTGCCAGTATTGCAAAATACCCTACCTTTAATGCTAGGTTTCTGTCCCTTGAATTTTCCAAACTCCCACAGAATCAGGTGTGAGTCCAACCCACCAGACACTAGGCGTCTGGAGTCAGGTGACCACTTCACACTGGTCACCTTGGCTGTGTGCTGCTCTCCCCAACCTCCAATCTCATTCTGTAGGAGAGGATACAGACACATAGATCTTTCAATAACAGCAAATGATACTTAAATTCTTTAGCGAAGACAATGCACTGCATTTTTCTGTGTTGATGGGCCTATTGGGATGTAGCAATCCAAAGTGATTATAGAAAAGTATAACAATAATATGGGATTGTGGGCCATGTGCATATATAATATCTAAAAGTGGACTGAGACTATGGTTAACTGTCCACACAAATATTCACTCACTAAATCACAAACAAAAGACTACATGAATGATTATAACCATCCTGATACTTTATACTCAAGATCAGCTTTCTGCTGCGCAGAAAGAAAAGTGATATAAACAATATAGGTGCATAGTCGGGGGAATGAGGTCTCACTCGGGTTATGATTTCAGGAGTCATACAGAAGTAGAGACAGAGTGGCAAAGAAGAGGAAGGGCAGACAACATTACTGAATGGACTGGACAGCTGTTTGCTCAAAACAAGTCATTGTTACATGAGAGTGATTATGAATTTCTCTAAATAAGAACAGAATTCAGTGATGATGCAATCATTAGTCCCTTAGACATTAGTCCTTTAGATCATGTATTGATTTAATGTATTGGACATGAGCTCATAAGCATACAACATCCAGTTTTGAAAGACAGAGCAATCTTTTTAAAACAGAATGAGCGGAAGAGGGACACTTGACTAACAAAGGAGGGAAACTCAGGGAAATTTATTGAATATTCTCAGAAAGACTATTCATGCATATCTGAGATGCGACATGATGAAATCAGGCACTCCTCAAAATGTGTGTATATGGAGTTGTTGGTATCACTGTGAAGGTTACTCATTTCCCTTTCTGTGGGTAAAATAATTTTTGTTCAACCTTAAGTAGAAGTCAAGACATTGGCAATTAAAGAAAATGAGGGTGACCTGTTGCTGTGGCTGAATTTAGTGTCAAAATGGCCAATCACTTTGTTAATCCTTGATAATCCTTATAAGGTCATGCTACTAAATTACAAAATTTGGGTTTTAACTCAATCTATGTCAGCAAATTTAACTCTGAAATGCATTTTTATATTGACTTACATTGGTTCAGTAAAGAAAAAAAAAATGCGTTAAAAATTCATTCTCTGTTCACAAACGTGGTTTCTCTGGGTGGTCCAGTTTGATGAGCGCCTGATTTCATCGAGTGATCTCTCAATTATCCATCACTCCTTCTTAGGAATATTATGTATTGCAACATAACAAATCAATACAGCATCATTAAAGTTATTAATTAATTTAAGTTCTATCTGATACAAAAATTCTACATTTAGAACGGTATATCTTACATTCTTTTCAAAATTATAATATAACGGACAGCTTCAGTTTCTGTTGAGCATACAGATCTAATGCATGTTGCACCATGCACAAAATTTAGGAGGATGCAATGCACACATTTCTTTTTTTTTGGGGGGTGCATTTTATGTAAAACAAAAACCAAAAAACAAAAAAAGACCAGTAGGCCTACATAATAATGGGGCAGTCCAATGTCTTCAATCTGTAGCAAAGATGACATAAAGATATAAAAGTCATTTCTCAATTGTGAGTGAAACAATACGCTGGTGGCATTCAGGAAGACAGCAAAGTATTAAATGGAAACATTTCAGCATGAAGTATCACAATTATCAGAATGATGAATCTATGTTCATTGCACAGGAAGATCAAAGTGCTGGGTTGAAATGCCGGAGAATCCTGCAAATGCGGAAGGGTAGGCAAGTCTGTAAATAACACATAAGAGATCAACTTACAGTCATATCATCTGCATTCAAGATGCTCACTGATGATTTGCATCCTGCTCCTAGCCAAGCACCATCAGGGGAGTAGTCCACAGAGTGCACATCTTGTGCAGTATGTGTCTTTGTTTCTGTCAGAGTTCCATTGCTCAGACTATAGAAGTGGATGTTTGCTTTCTGTGGGCCACAATAAAGTGAATGGAGAAAAAAATTATAATAATAATATTGATTAGATAAATAAAATTCCTTTAAAAAAAAAAATAAATAAACAAAAATAACAATAAAAAGAGAGTGAGAAAAAAACATGGATGTGAGTACAGTAAAAGAAGAAAACAGGTATATTTCATAAAACGACGCTTTCATAAGGAATCTATTATCATTGTGTTGATAATCATGAAAATTCAAAACACAAACAAAAAACAAAACACACACATACACTCACAAAATTAGCAGAACAACAAGAAAAATCACACCACCACTTACTGATCCAACAGCAACTTCTGTTCCTCCTGGTCGAATACTGACACTCAGAGCTTCAAATTTGATAGGAAGACTGGACAATTTGCGTCCTGGGGCTTGCAGTACAACTAGCTGGATGATTAAATAATTACATTAAGAAGTTACAATAGTATTTAAGTAAAATATTTTACACAATGTCATTTCCAGTCTGCTGGAGAGGGCATTCATATAAATATGAATTACATACTGTTAATCACTTGAAAGGAAATGAAGAAATCACTTTGGAGATTTTTTTATATTTTTTTTGTCAGTTCATAGTCAGGATTATTCAAATAAAGCCCAATTTACTTTTTTGAATTTCAAAATATTTTATGCTGGGTTCAGGTAAATGGTTTAGGGTCATATTATAGTGGTCTCCGCCTAACAACCCAGTGTTTGGAAGACACAAAAAGTGGGCTCTTGGGCGGATGGATTCACAGGTGAATTGAAAAGTTACGCAGCCGGTCTGACCACAGATTGTCTTCACTACTATGATTAGTTGATCGTTATCGTCAGTTAAAGATTTGTCTATGTGAATAAGTACAGCCTTCTTTCCTGTGCATATATTAGATATGGCAATTCCTGATCTTTATCAGCGTATAATTAGATCAATATTGCCCTGCGTTTACATGCCTAGTGAGTTTTCACATACGGTGTCATTGTTGAAAATATGATATTTCTCTGCTACCCCATGAATAATTGCACAAGGTACTCAAAGTGTTTACAGACCGACCGAAGTAGCAGAACAGCTGACCAGCTCTTACTCTCCTTATCCAAAAAGCCAATCACAAGTGCTGTCCCACATGTTGTCAAACAAAGAAATGGTTATGGGTTAGTCCATAGTGTGGCCTGTACATCAACATACATCAACCATCACTTCCACTGTCTATTTGTTCTCTCCACCCCTATCCCCATTTTACAGCACATCTAGCATTGTGTGTTTCTCTAAAGTGGACAGTATGATGTGGAATTTATCATAAGTACTCTGGTGTTTTGGTCTGACACCGGGAGTCTTAGGTGGATTTTTTTTTTTATGGGAGTGCCCATGGTGGGTTCTTTGAGGGGCAAATTATAGAGGGAAAATTACATTTCACAACAGAGGCGGATTCTTAGGCCGATCGGGCTCTTAGGCGGAGACCACGGTATTACTGACTTTTTAATATTTTCGATGGGGAATTCAGGGAGACTTTGAGCATTAATTCACTACTTGTTCATATACAATGTACCATAGTTCATCACTGTATCATAACATAGAGATAAAGTGCAATAACAAAGGACAATAATATATTTATCTTTGACCACAACAATCAGTTTCACGAAAGTGAACAATTGTTAGGTATGGGCAAAATGTCAAGCAAGAAGCAAAGATGTGCATTCAAATGAACATCTAAAACGCCTTTTTTTTAAATTAAATAATTCTAAAGCATTTTGATAATGATGACATTACTGAGAAGAAAATGATTTGCAGTGACCATCTGCTCTGTCAACTGCCGTCCTAACTGGTATTATGTGGATATGTGTAGATGTTCACAAGGTGTTGAATTCTATCATATTTTACATTTCCGGTCTATCGGTGCTTTTATAGAGATTCTTTTTTCATATCCATCAGAAGTGACAAACTTACATGATGGAGGCATGCTACGACTGCCACACCATTTTTGCTGTCAGCAGCACGAGGCTGAGAGTCCAACTTGATGGCCTGACCACTGAAAAACAGCAACAATATGAGGTCATATGAATGGATACTTAGGGGGAAACATGAATTTCTGGCAAAACATCTATGGAAGTTGATTGGAAAGCAACAGAAAACAAATTTCAGAGATGACAAGGGAACAGCAGATAAAAGCATGTGTGAACTTTGTGGTTTTAATATTCAGAACTTTGACTGCTGAGGGTTAAAGAAATTTTAACTCTCTGACAACAGAAGATTACAAGAATTTAAAAATTCTGATGCCAAGGATTCATATGGACTATTCTTATCAATACTTGTTATAATTTATATTTCGCAGCATTCTTTCACAACTTCCTTCACACACAGCATTTTATCAGTTGTTGACAGATCTTATGATCAGGAATGTGCAAAGAAATGGAGAGCAAAGTAAATATCAAATAACCAGCTAAAACTTCATTTTAATTTACACTGAATCTATTACATTTATATATCATCAGGCAAGTTGAGAGCTAATGCTCTCTGGGCAAGAATGAGGGATCATAAATCCTCTTTTTCACAAATTAATAAAAAAAAAAAAAAAAAGGAAAAAATCTTATATGATATAACATTTTATAACATCTCAGAAATGAGAAGAAATGGCTTTCTACTTTTATCTCTCACCTGTATTCTCCTGAAGCCACTGGGGTGAATCTGACTGTGTCATCCATTGCCACTGAGATAAGAAACTCTCCATCCAGTACCAGTTCTGATACCTGGTTACTGTGACCTTTGCCACTGAAATCATCACTTCCACCAGTAGCAGCGTCCCAACTGACTATATCGGTTAAGGCTTTGTTTTATAAAAAAAAAAAAAAAGACAGGAGGAGAAATAGAGTGGACTGCAAAGAAGAGGGAGATGAGGGAGGAAAGAGAATGCAGTAGTCTCCATCTAAGAATCCAGTCACTGAAAGACAAAAATAGTGATCTCCTAGGCAGATTGAAAATGTATGCAACCTATATGACCACTGTCTTAATTATGGCAATTAGTTGATGGTTAACAAGAAAATGCAAATAAACAGAGTTTTTCCCCACTGCCTCCGTGTGTGTGTGTTTTAATTAAATCTTCAATTCCTGACCTTTCTCAGTGTACAATGTCATTAGTAATGTCTAGCATTCAAACATCAAGTGAATTTCCATGGGATGGTATCACTGTTTAATGAAAACATGATATTGCTCTATGTTACCCTATGGATTATCATACAAGTATTTAAAATCTGTCAGACCAAATGAAGAAGGAAAACATTTGACCAGTCAGGAGGTGACATGGGATGGTATCCCTGTTTAATGAAAACATATTGCTCTATGTTACCCTATGGATTATCATACAAGTATTTAAAATCTGTCGGACCAAATGAAGAAGGAAAACATTGACCAGTCAGGAGGTGACACTTATTCTTCCTTTTACAGATTCAATCATGGTCACAGCAAACACAGATTACCAGGCAAGAGAGCACTTATTGGCTAGTCCACATGCGGCCTAATTATGCAGTCAACCATCACATTATCCTCCACGCTTCTTGTTCCCTGCAACTGTTCCCCATTTATTGTACACCTAGCACTCCCATTTGGTGGGGTTGAAAGGCTTAACCAACTTACTACTACTACCTAGCACTGTGCATTTTTTTCTCATGTGGACAGTCTGACGAGAAATTATAGCATAAATACTTATTTGTCTTGGCCCGATACCATACTCTTGGATGGAACTCTATTTGGGAGCTGAATCTCAGAGAGATCATAGATTTATGTCGGCGATCTGCTGCTGAAAATCCTTAAATTGTCAAATCAACAAAAAATTCCATTCTGAGGGTGCACAAGCATAAGAATTGAGATTCTGTGAAATTTTATCGCTCTGCATTTATCTTAACATCATAAACATCATATTGAACGATTTTAAAAAATTTAAAATCCTAAAACTTAAGTATTTTTAAAGTTATTAGTCTCATATTTTGCGGATAGCATCAGTCTACTTTAAAATACCGCCAAATTTTTATATCTATTTCATTCAACAAGATATGGGATCTAAACAGCCTGTGAAAAAAACTAAAGTTTTCAATTTCAAATCAGTTTATTTTAAAATCACATTTTCTAATGAAAAACTGGCATCATTTCATTGTCGAACACGTATTGATAGATGTAGTCTGCATATCTAAAACAATTTTGACAAGCAATAAAAAATTGATAGGCATTTCATTAGTAAAAATGTGAAACTGAGAAAACGAGCCTAAAAGATGAAAATTAGTAAAAACTGCAATAGAAGTCCTAACTTGACCTCTAAAATGCTCCTGCATTATAAGCAGACCCTCTCTCCATTTTCTCTTGTTCCTCCCGTCTCTTTCTTTTTTGTCTCTCTGATAATATTCCTCCTCTTTGAAAGTTTATCTGCCTCCACTCTGACACAAATTTACACACTTCCTCTGTCTGAGTAAAAGTATTGCCTTCACAAAAATCTCAGCTTGTTCATTGTGAACAAATCACACTGGTAATTCGGCTTATTCTCCCTGGTCTTTTGTTGAACAACGTTGGAGCAGTATGACGTGGATGGCTGTGTACATACAGTACTTGAAAATGGGGTACTGTGAAGACAGTCACTGTTATTCACCTCATGAGTATTATTATGGATGCTGTAGATCTAGATCTAGTCTATATTTACTTGAACTTATCCCTAATGATACGATTGCATTCTCACATCTTTCCAACTGGCTGCAGTATGAGCATGGGAAAAATAAGAGAATATCTTTTAATTATTTTTTTTTAAAGAAAAAAAAAAAAAAACACTACTGCACTACTTTAGGACAAAAAAAAAAAAAAGGGGCAAAAAGAAAGAAGAAAGGATACTGATCAATCCATCGCTGGCTCCTGTGTAAAACTTGGAACCACTTCCATCAACAGCAATGCTTGTCAGTGGCTTGTTGTGACCCTAAAACAAAGAGACAAACTCAATAAATGTTCTCCTATGAATTTTAAAATTCGGTCTTTAATTAAAACCTTGAAATCTAATTTGAGATCAGGTATGCCAGAGTGAGACATTATCTGCCACACAGACATATTTAATTTATTTGTATGTCATATTTGTGATGAAAGGCCTTTTTTCTATATCAGACTAATTCCAACAGCTACTGTTGAATGGCTCAACTAATTTTTTTCTCGCCTGTCCTCCTCCTCCACTGACTGTACCAGTAACACTAATATAATGTATTTGTCTGTTTCATTGATAGTTCCCCCTGGATTGGGCAAGTAACTTTCTCTGTTGTGCAATACTAAAACCATAAGCTTTTATTGTGAATCTTTAAAACTATGACCACAACAAAAACAGTAGGCCTGGAAAATATACATTTGAAAAAAAAGAAAAACTTGAAAAATAAGGTTGAATCTTTTATTCCTCATTTCAGCCTGTCTTATACCCTCTCTTGTCAAGTTTCATGTGAGGAATAAAATTTGCTCTCCACAGAATTTGAGCTTACTTATTTTATTTAAAAGAGTAATGGACAACAGCCCTTTCTGTACCACTATCTAAAAACACCAGATTGAAACAGTTATGAATTTGAAATGTTCGGTTCAGAGCATCCAACACGTCAAATAAGCTTACAGAGTTTTGGATAAAATAAAGTCACTCCACCATATCACTTACACACGAAAGAGGATTTATTAATTTTTTGAATTACTGTCAAATTCTTCTTTCTCAGCTCATTCTAGAGTGCACTAATGTATCAGCACACATATGTCTTCATTCTGACTAGGTGTGGATTTATTACTGTGACAGTGATTCCTTTTATGGGACATTATCTTGTGTGCATAAAACTCACACAATTCCTCAAAATTTTGATACGGTTTAGAATCTTCGTTTGACAATGGATTTTGAAGCAAATAGTGATAGTTACCGACCTTGACAACTCTGCGAGGCTGGGAAGGATTTGCAGGGTCCAGATAGTTGATGTAGCCAGAGAGTGAGACAGTCAGGAGGTTGTCCCCTTGCCACAGGCAGCCCAGCTGCATGTCCATGATCTCTTTACCAAGCACAAACTCTCTGCAGGCAAAGGACAAATGAAACTTGAACTGCAAAGGTAATACTTGATTAGCATCCATTTAACTTTAAAACAAACTCATACTTCAACAAAACAAAACAAAACAGTCCTCATTTTTTAATATTTTCTTTCTTCACATGGCAGACTTTTAGAGTAGTCACTTCCCAGTGTCATATCATGAGCACCAAAGTGATATCTAGCAATCAAGCTTGAGCATAACCAAAGATATTCAAAACCGATGTTTAACCAATTAATCAACTCCATGACTGGTTATAAATCAATAAAAATATTTTGACAAAATGTATCACCAATTAAAAGCTCACCACAGGCATTTAACACGGGTTTGACTCAGGTAACCTTTGACCAGAGACTCATACTGAGAAAAATGTGAGGGCTGTACTCAATATTTTACAAATCTGCATGCCTAAATCGACAAGGCGTCGAATTCTTGTGCAGTTTGAGTACAAATAATATTTCGTAACTCAAACGAATTAAAAATCTAATCTGATGACAAAAAGTGGCGATCATTTAATGAGTGAACATTTTGTAACAGAACAGAAGCAAATTTTGACACTGGGTGGAGGGGAAAACAAAAGAGAATTCAAAAGTGTGGTATCCAAAAGGGCACATTGTGCCGGGAAGTCTAGTGCTCTAATAGTGCTTTCACATCATATATATTGGTACATGATTGGCACCTGACTGAGGGCCCATTGTCAATAATTAAGGAACTCGTATGTTAACTCCAGGCTTACTGATTATGATTTAAATGGTGACAACTACAACAATAAAGATGATGATGATGATAATTTACCAGTGGCAAGATAGCTATTTTCTTCCTATGGTTATTTTTTAAAATGTAAATGACTATCATGATATAGCCACAATAATGGTACAAAAGGAAAAAAAGAAAAGAAAAAAAAGGATATGCCATATCCATGTAGTAGGTTTGCAATATTTGCACCTAGATCTAGTTCAGTTGATGAGTTATGTCAGGTGAGATGACAATGAATAATGTGTGTTCACAAGATTTAAGCTATAGACTCCATATCTGTATGTTTTACAGTAAAGGTAAAATAGACAAAGAACTGCAGATGTGCATTTTGTTGGCCTGACACTTCTAGTGTGAATGCACCTTAAGTCTTAAGTCATCATTTTGCATCCTACAGCACACCATGGAACATAGTACGCAATATTATGCTATGAATGTTTGCTTCCTGGTCATGCGACATAACCAAAACTTTACTTATTTCACTGATTAATGGATTATGACTATTGTGACCAATTATGATGACTGATTACACAAAGGCCTACTATCAATAGCAGCTTATTAATATTATTTTTATAGAATGTAAAAGTGCATTATGTCTTACTTTTTTCTGAAGAAGAAAGAAGTCACTACAGAATAATCAGGTCATCTGAAGAATATTATCCACATTCTTGGAATATGACAGATAATTAAGGACACTTGTCTGTTGTTAACTTCTTCAGGCATTGGTAGAGGGATGGCCTTTGAAAATACATCTATGTAGTTCATCCTTTCCCTTGTGGCACAGTCTTAATTAGAAGTCAAATCACTTACGTTTCCAAAGAATTGCCTTCAATGTTCCAGATTTTTGCTGTCTTGTCGCCAGAGACAGTCATCAACTTTGAACCATCTGGACTAAAGCACATCTGATGACAAGAATAAATGTAAAACTCGACTAGAAACCAATTCTACCCAGCCCACTTTCTTCTCCTATTCAGCTTAATTGCATCCCCTCCCCTTCTCTTTCTCTTCAATGAAATCTTATAATTATTGTTCTTGGGAGGGGAAAGGGAGTATGTGACTGAGGGGGGGGGGGGGTTTGAAGGAAAAGAAGTATGATGGTACAGCATCTGAGGCAAATTTTCTTTTGTTATTTTGGTTTCTGAAAATGATGGGTGTTGATAAATTTGAACTGATGCATAAATAGTACATTTTTTTGACAGGTTGCCATGAAAATGTTATTTTGAATTGGATCAGAGTAAGTACTGTATTTTCAAAAGCCTGCATGCGCTTGTTTCCATTACCATAAAAGTTTGCATGTCTGTTGCGTCCAGTAAATGATACATACTTCTTTTTTTTTTTTTTTTTAAATGTGCTTAGAAAATTTAAAAGAGATGTAGCTGTGGTTACAAAATATACAAAAAAACTCTAAATCAACTAAATCCCGAAAATCTGATCTCGAATTCTTCCATCAGTTACTGTTGTCAGAAAAAATGAAATAATACAAGAAATAATTATAATTATCAACTCACGAAGATTACTTACTCCAAATATGCTTCCTGCATGAGCTTTTGGGGCGCCAAGCTCCCCAATGAGATCTGAGCTCTTACCATCATAAATAAACAGCTGTTGACATGAAATTGAAATAAAATCTTATTGTGTATTTGCATAAAAGAAATGGATGTCCTTATGATTTTAAAAAAAAAAAAAAAAAGAAAGAAAGAAAAAAGGGTGAACAAATTCACAGCTATAACAGAATATAGGCTTTCCAGGAAAATCTTTCTGGCATATACTTAAACTGAGTAAATGCTTCACATCATTTAGTAACTAATAGCGATTCACACAAAATCTTGAAATCTGATTTTTGGATTTCATGCAGCATTAATGAAATGGATTTGGTACTTTTTTTTTTGCATGTGCATCTTTAACAACATATAACTCTGAGTACTTTACATGAGCTTTTGGAAATGAATAACATAATCATGTTAAATCGCACATGGGTACCCAACTACCATACACTGCTGAAAATGACTTTCTGTGTTGTTGTTTTTTTCTAGATAGAAAGGAATGTTTCTGGAGTGTTATCTCCACAAGGAAGGAATACTAATAATAACACATTCTACTACATCAATTATAATTATTCTTTTCAAAAGCAAACTGTTCTTTAAATGGTTTTCCACTGTTTGGTGATTTTTGTGCAGAAGATATCAAATGCTTGTCAATAAATAACAGCATTCAAGTCAAAGCATGTCTTTTGGACCCACCTTTCCATCTGAGCTCCCACTAATGAATTTTTCTCCATCTGGGCTGTACCTCACACAGTTGACAAAATTTGTGTGATCCTGGAATATAAAGACAAATAGATGTTAGACTTGCTCATACTGTGATGCCTTTTCCAAATGCCACACAAGCCTAGCTATGGAAACTGCATTTCATATCACCTGTCATCAACCAAAATGAGGATTTGACTTCTCCTGTTACCTCTAATAAATGAGTTTCCAGGCAGGCAATTTGCACATGAGCATTCACATAGAGAAATGAAAACCATCTTGGAGCAAAAAGTGGTCCACTTAAGTCTTAACCAATATAAACAATGAACAATTAACAATTTACAAGTGACGTCAGTGTGAAATAACCATGCAAGCTTTTGCCTCAATCTTCAAATGTCTTGCACCCAGGGCAAATCAATTGCAAGTCGCGCAAGGTGACTTCAGGTAACAGCTGTTTTCTTACCTGTTTTTCACTATTTTTCGACAATGATACCAAAATGTTTCTTTCTTTTTTTTTTTTTTTTCTGATTAAAAAAAAAAAAAAAGGTTAAATTGACGTTTTGTGAAAAAAAAAAAAAAGTATCTTACTTGGAAAGCAGTTAAAAATGACCCAAAACAGCCATATATCTTCGTTGCCCAGGGCAACTTCCGACTCATTTGCCCTGGTCGCAAGACGAATGCTTTCTGTCGATACTTCCACTTTCTTCTTTTCACTAACAAGAAATTTAAATGAAAAAAATTAATGGTATCTTACACTTTTAGTACACTTGAACTTGAATGGTGGTCCTTCATAAAAGACAACAGTGAAATCTTCACTCCCAGTGACTATCTTCATTGGTCGACCTTGTCTGATGGCCACGGAATTAATTGGTTTACTATGTCCTAAGATCTCTCCCACAGAGTTACCTGAATCAAATGTGAATGCTCGACCGAACCTTGAAAGAAAAGATGCAGAACAGATTTAATTTTTTGAGTAAATACAAAAATTCCCCAATACTCTTAACAATCTTGCAAAATGAATTTTCTTGAAATGTAACATGTACAGGCAGACAAGCTTGCAATAATGTGTAAAAAATTTCACAAAAGTTAATCATGCTGAAACATACATAAATTGCTAATTTGAATTAAATACCAGTTGCATCAGTTCTTCTAAAGATGAAAACGGCATTAAAACTTTTTTATAAAAAAAAAAAAAAAAGCGGTGTCAAGTTATAGATGTTTAATAACAGCAAATATGATATGCTGAAGTCTGCTGGATGGACGTTGCAACAACATGACAATAATCATAGCTACTGCTGATCAGGTACATTTGTTTGGTTTGCAATTGCAACCAACAATCTGCTTTACAAACCATGAGTTAAGGCCACTTCGAACCCAACGGGAAACTTTTTTTTTTTCCATGTCTTTAAATAAGAAAGATGTAAATGATTAGTACTTTGATAAGCATCACTGAATTGGGATTCTAAGTTGTTCTGATTAACAGGAAGTTGAGGCATTTTCTTTACACTGAAAATAACCATGATATACTTTACATCTGCTGAAAAGTCTCACTTCACAATTGGTTGAAAAATTTCATTTCACAGTTGGAGAATCTAGCATTACCTACAAATGTGCATTATAAACTTACAACTCTCTTCCTTCTCCAACAACACAAAGTTTCTGATTGTCCATGGTCCAGTCTAGGTCTTTGATCGCTCCACCAAGGGCAGAATGTTCAATCTTAAGTACATGTTCTGGATTGACAGTGTCCCAAATACGCACTTTGCCTTCTTTATCTGACAGAACAGAATACAACAGGATAAAGGGTGAGATGTTGATCATATTATTAGTAATTATACATTAACTCATCTAAATCATGGCAAAGCCTGTTTATTTTCTGCTAAGAAGAGGGTTAAAATGCCTTAGACTCGCGATATTTGTTTCAATTTTTAAAAATTTTTTATCCAATTCTTGTTACTATCGCTGCATTTTGGAATTTCATATAATTGTCTGCTGAAACTTGCTCCCTTATAGAAAATATTCCATATTACTCTCATGGACCATTATTTACAATGCTTGTGGCAAAAATTTGGATATTTCACATAGCACTGTGAATGTACTATCCTTTAAAACTGATAAAAGATAGAACTTGAGGACTTGGTTTTCTTCTTCAATTTCAGCATTACCAAGCCACTGACAAATCTGTTACAAACTGAAAGAAAAAACGCATAGCGGAAAAAGAAGTATAATGATTTAAAAGTTCAGTCTGACTGTCAGTGCATAACAGAAAAAATCTGTGAGAAAAAATCTGATTGAATTTCTCTCCTTTGTGAGAGGAGGTATGAAACTACACCAAAAAAATTGAAAGGTGAAGAGACAAGGAAAAATTTATTCTTGACCTATATCCATCTAGGTCCCGGTTCAAAGTGTCACACTGCCACAGCTATAAATAAAACCTGAAAATGTGTGATGTACTGAAGAACTTTATGAGAAAAAAAAATATTCCACAAAAAAAAAAAAGGATCTTACTGATCAAAACAAAAAGTTCTCAGGAATCATACAATGGGGATGTCAAACTGTTTTCACAAAAAAAAAAAAAAAAAATCTAGGGGAAGCTTGCATTGTTTTGAGAGAAGTTTAGTAAGTTTTCACATCTTGGGATGTGATAATAAAATATTATTTTATTGGGATATAATAAAATTATACAACTAGTGGAAATTCAAAGAACTGAAAAGATCCCATAGGCTGTGGCGTCATCGTAACCACTAAGTGCAACTCGACTAGATCTAGTTCTTATTTCAAGATGTAGAGCTAGATTGCAAGCAGCTACCCTCTTAGATTATATTAACCTTTCTAGGATCATGGGCACATTATTTGTCGTTGTCGGAACTATGATGTGTTGATTTTCCATCAACAACTCTCACGGGACTGCTCGGCTGCATGTTGTCAGGTGTGAGGAATTAAGTGCTACGAACTTCTATCTTGATCTTCAGTCACCGAACAGCCATTTGACTCTCATCCAAAGCACGCACAAAACTCTTTCATACTTCCACTTTCACTGTTATCATGCAAGACTTGTATTGAAAATTATAAAATCATGATTGTTTTGTGAGCTGAAAGAAGGTCTGCAGTCAAGTGGCCAAGAGTAAGAAAGTCAGTGACAACCAAAAATGTCAGAATTCCAACTGAAGTCGGGAGTTTGACATCTCTGATACAAGATAAATCAGCACTAACAGCGACAAAAAAAAAAAAAAAAATGTTTGAGAACAACAGTGATATGGCTCTCCTTTAATGCAGCATGATGTTATCTCATGTAATTTAACTGTAATCCTCAATAACGCTACATCAGATAACACATCCCTGGTTATTCAATATTAAATTAATAATGGGACAATTAAACACCTGATTTGATGGAAAAGCTCTTACCAGCAGAGGCTATGTAAAATCTTGAAGGCGAGTATTTCGCTACAGTTGTTTCCTTAGAATGCTCTGCATATACATCACAACTGGCTACATTCTGAGGACAGTGATAATGAGATATGATATTGTTCATAATGTTGCATAAATTTGTGATAATAACTACTAAATGAGACACTCTGAGAAACTCTATAACACCAATGATGCATATGAATAAGTATTGGACAAAGATTCTCCATCAGTCCATAAGACTATTAAAGAAATGTACATTTTCCCCAGATAATAAATGACAGATCAAGAAAAATTAAAACTGTACTTGTCCATAAACGTTATTATAAAAAGGCCTACATCATTACTTAAAATTCTAAACCATACCAAATAATAAAAATATGAACTCTGTATTCAGTGTATTGTGACATTTTTCTTTCGGTTTACCTCAATGTTGCGAATATACACATTGCTTCCATTGCAGTATAGGAAATTCTCTCCTTTGGGATCTCCATTAATAACAAGTGACTGTCCACGTGTGGTTCTTGGTAGAGACGCGTAGATATTTCCTGAAAATATAGATTTATATTTGGTAATAACATTAATTCTATGAGAAACACTTTAAGCTTAGTTAAGTAATACTTTATAGTGTTCACTGCGTACAACTGAAGAGTGAAGGAAAACAAATACTCACCTAATTTTGATAACATTTTTTTTTTGCTATTGCAGGTACCTCTACCATCTCTTTTATTTTTTCATAAAAATATCAGCATTATACAAAAAAAAAAGACAGGGGAACATCATATATACATGACCTAATGTCAAACAAGGACTGTTAAAGTCTGTCATGAAAATTTCCACTGGATGGTGTCACATTCACCAGATTGTATTCCTAAAATTACAATTAATTTATCCAAACATGGGTCCTCATTGAAATAAGTTTCTTTTTTCAGTAATTTTTTTTTAATAATACAAAATAATAATGCCAAATCTATTTTCCACTTCTCTCAGTCTGAGATCACTTTCACAATTTGACAGAAAAATGAGATTCACACAAAGCGTTATTTACCTTAGATATCAGCACTTTTACCATCCTTTTAAAATATTCCAAACAAGCTACAAGTGTTTGTCTAAAAAAAAAAGTGGGCAACTTGTCTGAACAAAAAGAGAGACATATATTTTTAATTATTTGTAGTTTGCCATGAATCTGACAGAAAAAAAAACGTAAGTTAGACATTTAAAATGCATACATATGTTATCATGTCCGCTTTTTTTGGTAAATTTCACTAAAGAACAGAGAGCTTTTTAAAAATCTTTCCCACAGCATATCCAGTAGAAATCCATCCTTAACATGCTTTCTGTCATCTTTTTCATTACCTGGCTCATCAATCCTTTATTTCCTGATAGATTATTTTCACTTAATTTACACTATGATATCACAATTCAGGTGTCTAAAAAAAATTGAATGTTTGCTTGCCCACAAAACTGAGTCATTTTCATAATGTATTCACTACACTGACTAAAGAAGTCAGCAAAATGTGTGGGTTTTTTTTTTTTCTTACTTGCATTGCATCAGAATTTTTTCTTACTTGGTAACGGAGTGCCTATTTGCAGTGGCACTGTGACAGGGACATATGGCGTGGAGCTCCTATTTCACTATTTTTGCAGTACTAAGCAAGGGGAAACCATTTTTTATTTGTGGTCTCACTGCATTTTCGATAACTTCAAAGTAGTAAGATTTATAATCTTAGAAATTGTACTAGTCCATAATAATAACAATAAATAATTTTAAAATGGAGTGATTTTAATCTCCAATCGGGCTAAAATACCCAATTATAATAATGCTTTTCACTTTGACTGCTGTACCCTTTTTCGAGAACATTCTGACGTGTTACCTCGAAGAACTTCACAATAACCCATTACTGATGCACTTTTGACTACAATGTGAATCACTGATGTGGAAAAAAAATTTAAACAACAGAAAACAAGTTCACCAAGGAGCTGTGTCATTCGGGACTTTAGTAATATAATGTTAAATTTTCTACTGTGGTGTTCGTGGCCGAGTGTTCAAGTGACTGTCATAATGATCTTGCGACAGCCCGAGAAAAGTGGGTTAAAATCTTAGAAGCATCCTAATTTTTAATTTTTTTTTAAAACACTTTTTTTTCTTGTATTATATTATCATGTGCATCGGTATTCTCTCTAAAGACTAGATCCAGATATGACATCAGCTTGGGTAGGGAGGTCCATCACCAACAGCATCTTTTTTTGGTTGTTGTTTTATGTTTAATTTTTTTCTATTTCTCACTTGAAGTATCATGTGTGTGTTTGTGTGTTCTAGGTCAAATTTGTCTATTTTTCATTTTTTTTTTTTTTTGGAAGAGGTGGATCTGGTTCAAGGAGATGTGGAATGGGGGGGATCTAGAGACCTAGATTTAGTTATGATTTAAAATTCTAGGCCTTTGGTTGGACTTCACAATCGGATTCCAGATCTTACTGTAACTTAAGACATGTATGTCAAAGCAGAGATATTGTCACACCACTGCAATAAATATTAAAGGCTTTAATACTATTAGAAGTTCATCTTGGTGATAATGAAAAAAATGGTACATGTGCAAATCACAGGTTTCGTGTGTAAATCAAACCACTGCAAAGGGGAAATACATGGTAGAGCAAATAGGAGCACCGCCGCGTATTTCCTATTTGCGGTAGTAAATAGGCGAGAAGCCATTCCCTATTTGCAGTACTTACTGCTTACTGCAAAATAGGGGTGGCCATTTGGTAACGTGACATGTTGACATTCTCACTCTATAATATATGTAACATCTGAATAAGGGGGATAGTAAAGGAACAATTATGAAATAGGACAAGAAAACTACAAGTACGAGTACTTGCATTTTCCTGAGACATGATGAAGCTAAAACAGGTACAGATCTTGATCTATCTAATCTTAGTTTTTATACATCAACCTGTTTCCTCTCAGTCTCACACTGCCTGGAAGTGAGCCAAAACCAGACTGAGAAAAATAACTCCTAAAAGAAAACGTAATGACAAAACTAGACAGCCACAACTAGCCTACTTTCTTTTAATTCATTTGATTTAAAAGACAACAAAAATGCAAGCCACTCATTTCCTTTAGGTGAAAGTCCCAAACAGGCGATCATGTTGTTAACAGTTAGATCAAGATCTAAATTAGATACTTGAATTATTGTATATTTCAAGATCCTGATTTTTAATTTTAATTTTTTTTTTGGTGGGGGGGGGGGAATTATAAAGTAGGCTACATTTACATCTTGATTTTTCATGATACGTTAGACAGTGACGATCACATAACACAATAGTGTTATGCTATTTCTTTACCACGGTTGTGGACAGCTGAGATAACCACCACTACAGCAGGTTGAAAAGCTTAAAAAACCATAACCATTTTTCATGATTTTTAAAATAAATGGGTTGATCTCGAGATCTATACCTAGACTCTAGATCTTGATCAGAGTAAAGACTACTACTGACAATACTAAAGAAAGTACGAGTTACTACATTCTTTGTGACAAAGAAATGCAAGTTTGGCGTAGATCTAGAGTATAGAGATCTAATCTGATGAAAACAAAATAAACAAAACCTATGACAATGGTCTTACAACAATGTCGAAAGTCACCGGGCTGAACATTTCTTTTTGTAAAAATGAAATGAGAATTTTACCGCCACACTGCACTGAATTACATAAGCTGTACTTACTCAATGAAAAGGTTGACATTTTTTATATTTATGGTGTATCCTCTGACTCCAGGAATTAAAATTATGTTAAAATAAGTTTCAGTGAAAACGCCCTTATAAATGAGGAGAAGTTTACTTCCGCACTGGAGCCGGGCCGGAAGTGAGTAAGAGGAGTTAGCACGCATGCGTGAATCAAGTGTTTTGCTGCCATATATGGTGCTCGGTCCGACTTTTTAAATGGTTTCCTTGCTTGGTGTACCAATATTTTGTGTACCCAGAGACACATGACCAAGTATGGTCAGATCCTCCCACCATCGCCAATCATAACAAAAACAGACGTCGCAAAGACATAGGAACGCATTATCAAGACGTATTATCAAATCATGTATTGCATGAACACATCCCATTCAAACAGCCTACGTGTTCAAGAACACTCCCTTTATTTAAAATTAAGACGACTGTTCACCGACAACTAATCACAATCATACATGTACATCAAAGAAGTAGAAAAACAATATGAAGAATTTTGAATTAATATAATAAACTAATATCGCTAGCCAATTTTCGAGCCCGTTTGGCTCTTCGTCAGGGTAATAATGAAAACATATAAAATGTAGATGTGATATTGTTGTAGCCTACACGAAAGGAAATGTCAATTAAATGCTTTATTTACTGTATAGGAGAGGCTTTTCATAGTTGTTTAAAAAAGAAATAAAGAGTACATTTTAGAGTAAGTAGATCTTTACAACTGCTGATTTACAATTCTCAAATGAAATGAATATATGTGCGGTTGTTATGCTGTCAGACTATTTTATTCGTTTGGCGTTATTATATTTAGGTATTTTATTCTTAAATGCCGCCGTGGCAACAGTGAAAATGGTAGATAATCGTGTATAATATCGGTGAATTTATCAATGGTTAATGACAGAAATCATAATCTATTTTTAAAACAGAAAAAATATGAATAAACTAAGATTGCAGTGTACACATCAACTTTTAGCACACTATCGTATTGGGATAGCTTTACTAGATTAATTTAGTTTATACATGTATTATATAACTTCTCATCTTGCCTACCCGACGAAAATGCTTATTCATCTGCCGACGTAGATCACATTTTGAAATTCACGCCTGTCGTGGAAAAAAAAAAAAAAGGAAAGAAAAATATTCTACGCTCTATTGTAGGCAATTTGCTAAACGGGTGAAATGTAAATTGGAAAAAAAAAAAATGTGAGGAAAGTTGTGCACAGTTCTGCACCATCATGAAACAAAGGATGCAACGAGCCATTCATTGAACAGATTATGTACCCGGTAGTGATGTTTCACTTATTGCTGAACAGTAAAAGCTGACAATGGCAGAAACTGAAGCACCCGTATCAAGTAATTTTTAATTTTACCCGTCTTCACATTCTAAATGAAATGGAAAGGAATAAAGAAGGTTTTTAATATTAGTCTAATCAGCTTTTAGGAGGTTTCCCGTTTATGAAGAAGTTATGAAGTTTACCAACGCTGCGGCTCCTTTTTTTTTTTTTTTACTTTGTTTCCTTACAAAGATTATCTACTTTACAATTATTCACTAGCTCTCTTCGTTTCCTTCTTGGTAGCACGTGTAAGAAAGGATAAGACAGATGAGAATGACACAGATATCCAAGTACACTATCGCCTTCTAGCCCAATGTACTTAAGCTTATATGACATTAGTCTTATTCTACTATAGTGATTTTTTTTATTAATATCCCCCCCCCTCCCCCCGGGGGGGGGGCGTCCACCCACTATTTCTACTTCGGATTTTCCAGAGAAAATACAAACAAAAGCTTCCCTACTTTTGCATTTTCAAAGAGCCACAGAAAGGATTTCATAAACCGAAATGTACAAATAATTATATTATTTAGGGAAACACGATTGTAGAAACTATTGACCACCTCCCAAACTGTTTGAGTACCGGTACTTGCCCGAACAATGTTTGTTTGCTTTATAAGACGATGTGGATTGGTCGAATGAATATCATTGCGTCTGACAAGCTGACATGCCCATGATTGACTTGATGACTGTACCGGTATTGAATCCACTGGGAGTAAATTGTATGGATGACTTTACATACATAGTCTTTTACATAATATGGAACATTGATCGACCTACTTTCATAAATTCAGAAATTTGTATCACCTTTTATATTGGAAAACACCACCACCACCACCATCACCACCACCACCAACAACAACAACAACAAAAACAACAACAACAACAACAACAGAAAACAAAACAAAAAGTGCATAACTGATAGACCATTACATTCTTCACTTCTCCATCCATCCATCCATCCATCCATCCATCCATCCACCCTTCCATCCATCCATCCATCCATTCATCCATCCATCCATCCATCCAAGCCGAAAATACCCAGGCCGACTCAGTCGACGGGGTGGAAACATTACCCACTGTGGAGGATCAAGCGGAAGAAGGAGAAGCTGGAGAACCGGCTGCGGAGGAAAGGCGACGGAAGAGAAGGAGGAGGAAAAAGAAGAAACCGCAGGAGGACAAAGGTGTTGAGGAAGGTGTTATTGCCTCAGGCACTAAACTAGAGGAGGTCAAAGAAGGAGAAGGTGGCGAAGATGAGGAAGAGGAAAAAGAAGATGAAGAGTCTTCTTCTTCGTATTCTTATTCTGATGAGCTGGACTCTCTGACCAGCTCTTTGAGCAGCATCGTCGTTGAGAGTCCGTAAGTGTCTAAGTGAAACCACGATCACTGTATGTCTTTGATACGTTACCTGTACTTAATCCAATTTAAATAGGTCGGTCTATGAGTCACTCAGCAAACCACAGTATAATCAGCGATGCTATATCATAAAAAAAAAATAAAAGATTACCTCTGTTGCTTTGTGACGATGACAGTGTTCGATTATTTGTCTGATTCGAATATAAAGCTTATTGTTATATTTTGACACTACCCTATTTTCGTTTGTCCTTCTCTCTGTCTCTCTTTCTCTCTCTCTCTCTATGCAATTTTTCATTCAAAATGCCAAGTGTCAGCATAAACCATTTACAGGCATAATGATATCATGAACAGCCAGCTATCAGGTCAATATTACCTGTGTAGACCTATGTAAAGGAATGCTCGAATGGTGGGTAGGCCTATATTGATGTGAATTAGTCAGTTGACTAAATTGATACCAATGGGATTCTTTTTGGGATTCATTGTCAACTCTAATTCAAACACTGATCTAAACCTAACTGTGACCCAATGAACTTATCCCCATATGCCATTTTTACCCTTCGCTCCCATATTATTGGTGGTAGTAAATTTATTTCTCATCACTTGTAAATTTAGATAAGCATACTTAGAACCCAGTGTTCGTGTACGACAACAGAAACTTCCAAATACAGATTACGTTGCATGTCATATGAGGCATCCATGTCTGGATTGTGATTGGGGACTGGAGCAAAATCAGCTCTAGGAACTTTGAGTGCGTTAGTCTATTTGTAACTTAAACTGAGACATTTTTTTTTTTCGCTTAAAAGATGCATTTCAAATATCACTATTGTACTCTTTTATGTCTACAAATATAATTTCTTGTGCGTACATGTGTACTTGTATGCTTATCGGTAGAACTAAGCAGGCCATTCTGAATATTTTATAGAAAGAAAGTACAGAGTTGACTAACAACAGACAATTTCTTCTAAACATTTCTATCTTCTGCTCCTCCCGTTTCTAATATTTCATTGCATTTTTCCTTTCATTTCCCGTTTTATATGAATTCATTTTGTTTTGGGGTAAAGGGCGGGCTTATAATGGAGTACATAGGGGATGATGTTACGGGCAGTTTCAAAGATTGACATTAACTTCAATAGATCATATTTCATCCATCAACTAGATCACCATTTCAAGAAGTATTCGACCCCGATGCCTTCCCACTATCTTACAAGGAGAATGAGAAGAAAGAGGAGAAAGTCATTCGTTACTGTAAGACTTTTCTTAAACAGTACAGCCATCTCTGCAACCACAGGAGCCCGGTGTTTCTTAAGCCCAAAAATGAGTTTGGTATAGAAGTAAGCCCAATTTTATGTACATTCGATGTCCCCATCCCGTCCTTGCGTCACAGCTGCTCATACTTTTAGTACATTACGCGTAAATATCCATCCATCCGTCCGTCCATCCATCCATCCATCCATCCATCCATCCATCCATCCATCCATCCATCCATCCATCTCCATCCATCCGTCCGTCCGTCCGTCCGTCCGTCCATCCATCCATCCATCCATCCATCCATCCATCCATCCATCCAT
>JBCAUA010013124.1:0-13048 GCA_038406235.1 Peronia verruculata | reverse complement strand
AAAAAGTTTATTATCTCTGATGTTATTCTAAAAACGCGATAATACTTGAATGATAAAATCGCGACTGTGCTTGATCCGAATTGTACGTTTAATAGTATGATGCGTTCAGAACACATTTTCTATGGGAAACGTTCAGTTTAATCAACCAGAAAGAGCAACATCGAGGTGCGCACCGCTTGCCACACATTTAAGTCACAGGGCTATATTTTTTAAAAAATATCCCACAGAGGCCGTGGGTTCTACATAGTTATATTTCTTAATACGCTTGTTTTGTTGTTTATCTATATTTTTTTTTCACACTTGTTTTAGTATTATTGTATTGTTTAAATTTATGTCTTTGTTTCTAAATTACCGTAACATGGTACATAAAATCTGTGCGGTTACAAGCGTACTAGGAAATAACGAATTCCGGCCCACCCTGTAAAATGACCAGAACGATCTCCTCATACTTCTTATAGAAAATTAGGCACTGATCTTCTTTTGTAGTCCCGGCTTTTTTTCTGGAACGGAAGTCGCAATCCGAAAGTGGAAACTGGCTCGCGTTTTAATTCCGTGGGGGCATGGCTATGATTCCTAGTGTCTGTTAGAACGTACCCTAGCTCTGATCCTAACCCTTAGCCCTAAGTTCTAACCCTACAATCAAATGATGTATTATACAGGTTGTACACTTATCTTTATTACAGCCATCATGATTTTTGTTTATCTCCCCTTCCTGGCCCATTCTGTAGATTCCCATGTCAACAGTACAGTGTATAAGATGTATTGAAAATTCAAAGCCAGTTGGTTAACAGAGCGTAGCTATGTAGATATATAACTATCAGATAGATCATGAATACGCCCAGAAAAATAACAAAAAATGTTTGGAGCAAGAAAAACACATTTTGAGAAAATCCGATTTCAATTTACATAATGTTTATATTATAGATCTGGTCCTCCGTTTTGATACCATTTTACCGATGTTTCTGGCCAAAACCGCTCTTTTTCTCACATAATATCATTTTATTCCTGCCTGCCTACCCGTTCCCATCCCCCTTCCTCCCCCCGCTTTCCCTCCCTCTAAATCTGTGTGCCCACCTGCACAGCCGGGTCGCCTATCTGCAATTGCCGACAAGGATACCCGCGCCATCCTAGCCACCGTGGCCTTGACAGAGGAGATTCACCTGGAGACAACGAAGGACATTGAGCCGAATGACTACGTCAGGGATGACCCTTATATAACCTCCGCAGTGGTACAGTTCATTCGCCAGAACTACCCGGAGGTAATAATCGTCACAGTTCTATAAGTGCTTATTCTGTGTGATAATACTGTTATGGGATCTACTTATTTCCCTTGGACAAGAGTTATTTCCCTTGGCAGCCAAGAGTTGCTGCCCTATGAGAAAAGTTACATTTTCTCATTATTGTGATTAATTAAGATTAATTATCAATGCAGGTCCTGTCAAACGTAATGAGTTATCACATGTCATGTTCATG
This sequence comes from Peronia verruculata, assembly GCA_038406235.1. Classification (NCBI taxonomy): domain Eukaryota; kingdom Metazoa; phylum Mollusca; class Gastropoda; order Systellommatophora; family Onchidiidae; genus Peronia; species Peronia verruculata. Next base: position 11,575 of record JBCAUA010013124.1, on the reverse strand, counting down.
TCTATGTCCCTGACCTTATTATGATGTCATATTATGGATGTTGAGAATATTTAATATGATGATGTCTGTGGCTACAAGTAAACGAATAAGTTTGAAAAACGTATTTATGACGATGTTCGAATCGTTTTAGTGCAATAAATCTAGTTGACTGATACGCTATGGGTTTTCTGTGTGATCACTTTATGATTGATGAATGCTCGAAAATTAACAACAGATGAGTACACAACAAATATACACGGTTAAACGGCTAGTGTGCAAATGCGTATCTAAGACATCGACAGGGACAGTTAATGAGAACAATTTACAGGCCTTACCTCCATCATGAAACAGTTTATGTTTTTCTAAATTGTTGTGTTAGTTGCCGGTTGGACAGTCTTTTTCTATTTTATAAAATGAAACAGTTTATGTTCATGATCTATCCAGAGGTAAGGATCATCACAGCTCTTTTATGGCGTATTCTATGTTAAATGCACACAGGTAGTTAAGTACTAGTGCGTGAGCGAATAGCTAAGACACTGACAAGGACAGATAATCAGAACTGCGTATGGGTAATAAATGGCAAGTCAGTCATGCAAAAGAAGAGAGTGACTCTAAAACAGGGGTTCCCAGTCGGTGGGTCCCAACCTTGGCAGGGGTCGTGGAGCCTTGCCAGAAGTGGCTAGAAATAAAGTTAATTTCAAGTCATACGTTATAATTTTTTATAATCCTAAATAATATGTGTTCTGCTTTTGTTTTTGTTTCAGTTTCTTTTTGCATCATAGAAAATAAAATGTAATTCGAGCTACTGATATTAGGGAGTTGGGCTGGTTTCAAGCTTTTGGGAAGGGGGTCGTGAGTGTATAAACGTTGATAGCACATGAGCTATCTTGTGGATAAGAAGTACTTTAAGAAATAGTGCAAGAACTATGTTATGGATACCACGTAGGCCAAGAGGGTTAGAACCAGCTCAAGAAATGTTTTATATGTAAGGAGTCATGTTGGTGAGGAGTGGGTTATAGACTTTTCCTATAGATAACGAGTAGCATGCTAGAAGCAAAGATTTGTTCGTGCAAAGAAAATAAGAAAAGCAAATACATACATCTATATGATAAACGTCTTTGAGACGAGACATGACGTTAGCTTGGAATAAGGGACAACATAGGCGTTTATACTGTTTATACTGGAGAGCGGACTGATGACGTCACACATGCTGAGTGTGGAGCCATGCCCATGAGGGAAAGACACCTAGTTAAGACCGTTCACGTGTTCATAATTTCAGGAATGAACGAAATTCACACTGTCATTATATCATGATTGCAGGTCTGTTGTATTCTGTCCGTGCTGTAGCTCTGGATTTAAACAGAAAATGAATGCATTTGTGTACAAGAAAGATTAACTAAATCAGAATACTGACTAACTCCGCGCCTCGTAAAGGACGCCAAGCATAGAAAAATAGCAACGCCTCCATGGCCATGGCGTCCAGGGTTGGAACACGAGACAGGGTATTTTGTTAAGGCCACGTCATGAGTCCGCCCTCCAGTATAGTAGTATAAACTCCTTGAGGACAGCACAGGAGTTTGCTGAAGAGGAAGGAATCTATTTCTACTACCATCCCCAGGTTGAGGATACCTCCTTTGTCGCCGATGTCACGAACATACTCGAAGACGAAAAACTTGGCAAGCAGGATGCAATGGTTGAGCTCATCAACAAGTCAAAAGCGACTGCTCTTTACGGAACTTCCGACCTGATAGCTCTACTCCGACTGGTGTCCCAAACAGTGCAACCCTCAGGTAAGATCTCCCCATAGACATACCCACGTTCTACGTACGTCCTGATGGAGGACATCTCTCCATAGACATATTGATATAATAGACCCGTCCCGCAGAGGGAACATCCTGTCCAATTTGAACAAGCGAGTCAACGTGTGGTAAATTTCATGAGGCCTTCCTTTAAGTCTCCTTTCCGCATCAACTGATAGTGTTACTATTCATTTATATATTTTCCCGTAACTTAATTTTTAAAAAAAAAATCTTTTATTATTCGGAGGGCATCTATGTTAAAACAGGCTCTTATTGATTTACGTCTGTCACTCACAGTGAAACGTTAAAGTCCTAATTTTCTTAATCACCCTCTGCTTTTTTTAATGAGCTCTTCTGTCAAATGGACTGTCGGGTCCCATAGTTCAGCCGCGTGAGAGTTGTTGTTCAATTGGTTCCATGGCGACCAATATCGAAATCTAGGCCGGGCGGAATCTAGCTAATCTAGTTTGTCTACAGATCTCTGTCATCAGCCTAGCATTTTGTGTCAACAGTCATTGACACCAACAGGATTGTCCTCTATTGTTCCCATCATCGCCAGTCTCTGCTGATTTCAAGCACTCTCTTGATACTCGTCGAGTAAGTGATGTTGCCCAATAAGACAAGCTGATGGTCTTGCATTTTCAATCTTTCTGTTTCATTACTATTATACTTTCTGGTCAGCATAGTGGAGTTTGCGGAAGTTTATGGTGCCAGAGTCTGTTAGCTTTACTACATTACAAACTGTAAGAGCTTTTACAAAATTGTGTTACCCCGCGAGACTCAAAGGAGACACTCACGAATGTTCTCAGCTTCTCAGCTTCCTGGGAAGCACACACGGCGGTTATCTGTAGGGTGTGTTGTTTGTGTGTTTGTTTGTATTGGGATTTAATGCCACATCAGCAGCCCAGTGAAATAGTCTGCCTCATGTGGCTTATTGACTTGATTTTAACCATGGTCTCATTATATCTATAGTTTCAGGGGTGGGAGAGGAAATTATAAAGAGAGAGAACATTCCTGAAAAAGACTGGAAAAGCATCTCAACCCTGGCAGAGTCTCTCTTCCGCTCTGGTCTCGCGTCTCGCCTTAAACGGGATTCTGTATGCATCGCTCATAAGGCTTGCCAACGTTCTATTGTTATATAGCCTTTCTTACATTGTCAGCTTTTCTTTTCTTTCTTTCTTTTTGTTTGTTTGTTTGTTTTTGTTTAGTTTTAGTGACTGCCCATTGCAATATAGTAGCCAATTTCAGCAGTTGTGCTTATATTACCCTTCACTACATATCATTTGCTGGTTCACTGGCTTATCTTGCAACGTTTGTTACCCCTTGGTATTATTCATATATTATTTTCTCTTTATTATTATCAGTTATTATTATTCTATTATGTATCTCCGCTTTAAGTGCCTGCCCAGTTTGGTAGATAAATGTTAGATGAGTGAAAATTTGGAATTCGGAAATTTCGCCCAGGGAGGGGAATCTCTGCCCACTGCTCATTCGATTTTGGATTGTCACAGATTCTTTAACGTATGTGACGTACATTCCGAAGTATGTTTGCCCTAATCCTAGAAAACTAGACATCAGCCTCCCTGCTTACCCATGATGCCGATTCTAATCTTTAATATTTCCCCACCTCCTGGCAGGATTTGAACTTCGAACCTACGACGTAAGTTTTTCGCCGAAGAGGAGACGTCGACCGCTTACCGTACAGCGCAGTACGAGATCATTCAGGCGTGTGCCTCATGTAGCATGAACTCACCGGTCACATCGTGGTGGGAAGGAATTACGTACTCAGCTTTGAATTTAACCGAAAATAACCTGATATATATCCATTAATTAGTGACATCTCTACTCCCTTTTCCGCTTCAGCCTTTTTTTCCCAGAAATATGACGTCAGACTTCCGCTTCTGTCTTTTATTGCCATTTTGATTTTTTAATTGCACGACAATGCTTGAAGAAGAAAATTGCTTGAGTCCAACTTGGAAGATGATTATCTTACAACATCAGTGCGACAGAGTGAGACCCGTTTTGCTTGCTAACCTTGTGGCAAACTTGCTGTGCCAGACCAGCTTCTAGATTTCTATATGCTGCTCTAAATCTAGATCTAGATCTAGATGACCTCAGCAGGACAAATCGAGGTAGGCCTAACTTGATTAGACCTAGAGGATCGCAGCACGACCATTCAAGGTACATGTAGGCCTAACCTGGTTGAAAACAGTATCATTGATCTTTGGGGGAAGTAAGATAGTATGGTTATTATATAGCTCTACTGAATGAAAGATCCGTACATTACACCAAATTCTCATGTCAGGATCCCGTTAAGAACCTATAAGCGATCTAACATTGATGCCTGACATCGTCTAGATCTAGATCTACATTAAGATCTAAATTCTAGATCTAGTTTTAACTAGCCTGTCTGTTTGGGATTGACAATCTGAGTGAAATCACAGTGATTTTAGGATACTGTAAAGGGTAAACATCAAAGCCTTCGTGGCTCATAATAGGAGATCGTTGTGCTCAGTCCCATTACTTCCCTTTACGAGACAAAAGATGGATTGAACAAGCAGTGTAAAGAGGAAAAAACTAAAACACTTTTGCGTCCTTTGCTTGAAACATACACCATGAAAACTTAAATAAATAAATATAATTATGATCTAAAGAGAATGTTTTCTTCTTATTGATATGGCGACCTGTCGTTCAAATGGCAAGCCTCTTTACACTGCTTGCTCAAAACATGTTTCGTCTGACAAAGGGAAGTAAAAGTCTGGTCAAACTGATCTCCCTTTACAAAATCCCCCTTTTTGGAAATAGCAGATAATCTGTGAAACGATCTTCCATTGATCTACATTTATTGTTTTGAATCTAAACTCTTAGTAATTGAGAGCTAGGGCTAAGTACCGTTTGTTTGCCCCCCCGCCTTTTTTTTATATACTTCCGACACACGTCACATTCCAAATACTGAAGTATTATGAGAACCAAACACAGAGAATTATGACGTCAGACTTCCACTTCCGCCCCCTATTATACATGAGAGAAACGTTCAGATAATATGCAGTTTTCATAAAATATTATGGGCAAAAAATGTTAAATATCATGCAGTAAACGTGTCTCCCCTCTTATTATCACTAGTGTATTCTTAGAACTTCAAAATGCGTATTAACCCTTTCTGTTATCATACCTTTGTCAGGCATGTTTTCATTTTTGAAACATGACTGTGTTTTGCCAAGATGTCTAGGGTATTCAGAACTGCTGGTGCCCTTTTGAGTGTTTGTAGCCGGTAGCCCCTTCCTCCCTGTTCGATGATGATAATGATTATTTGTATTTTTATCTTTACTTGTGTTATTATTATTATTATTATTATTATTATAAATAATCATTTGCGTAGGTTTAGGCCTATGTTATTGTTGATATTTTATTGGACCTATTGTTATAATAAACACCGGGTGTTACTTATTTTTGTTATTATTATTGTTAATAAAGATTACTTTCATTATTATTACAATACTTTGGTATCTCAACACTTTTTTGGACGAAGTGGCCTGTCTGTGTTGTGTTGGGGTTTAACGACACATCAGCACGATTACGGCTATATTGTGTCAAACATGGTAAGATACGTTTACACTTTAAGAAGAAGAGAGGAAAGAAGCGGGACAGAAGACAGGAACAAGGAGAACGAGAAGAGATGTTTCCCCTGGAATGTCGAAGATGGCACTCCATGTGAGACAACCCACCGATGGCGGCCTTACACCGCCTGCAGGTGGGAACAGACAACCTTCTTATAAACCTTGGGGTTCCGGCGGGGGAGGACGAGGTGGAATTCTGATCTATACACATACAAACATATACTTTTTTTAAATAGATAAAACAGATACTGGAACATACCAAGAGAGGGAGAGAGAACGAAAGAATGGAAAAGAGGAAAGAGTGTGGATAGACACGTTTTGATGTTGCGTATGTCTGGCTTTTTAAAAAAAAAAAATCTCTGTTTATACCGAATGGCCGAGTTTTATTATTATTATTATCCCTTATTTTGCCATTATTATATATTTATTCATATCACAATGTTGTTCATTGTCAACATAAACTACAGACAGATAAATAGACAGACAGAAGAAGCGATGGTAGGATATATGAAAAAGACAGATTTTCCGGCCACACTTCTTTCTTTCTTTCTTTCTTTTCTCTCTTTCTTTCTTTCTTTCTTTTCTTTCTTTCTTTCTTTCTTTCTTATCTTTCTTTCTTTCTTTCTTTCTTTTTTTCTTTTCTTTCTTTCTTTCTTTTCTTTCTTTCTTTCTTTCTTTTCTTTTTTTCTTTCTTTTCTTTTCTTTCTTTCTTTTCTTTCTTTCTTTCTTTTCTTTCTTTCTTTCTTTCTTTTCTTTCTTTCTATCTTTCTTTCTTTCTTTCTTTCTTTCTTTTTCTTTTATTTTCAGCGTGGAACTGTTATTATGATTAGTTTCGAGTAGGGATGAACTTCGATTAAATGTTCCTAAATGATGATGCTTTTTTTTTTCCCCCTTTCCTTATAAAAATCAAATTGTTGAACAAACAAAATTAATTAACTACCGGTAAATGAAATAATATGTGCTCTTAATGTAATTATAGAGATAACGTTAACAGCAAAAATGTTACATTGAAATTAATAGCTCTCTGCTGTCTGTATAGTTGCTACAATGGTGGATGCAGGAGAAAGTGAGAGAGAGAGAGAGAGAGAGAGAGAGAGGGTGAGAGAGAAAGAGAGAGAGAGAGAGATAGACAGACAGACAGACACAAGGAGCAGGGGAAAAACGTTAAGGACATACATTTACAGCTAATTGTACCTAAGTAGCTGTTTCGTTAAAATGGGGTCTGTTTTTGATTGTTAAAACTTCTACCTTTCCACCATTACTATTACTATACTAATATTATAACTATTACTGATGATACTACTTTCCTATTATTGTCACTTCTGCTTCCGCCATTAATATTCCCCCCCCCGGGGGCCCGGCGAGGTTTATAAGTAGGTTCTCTGCTCCCACCTGCAGGCGGTGTAAGCTCGCCATCGGTGGAGTAACACCCATGAAGTGCCATCCTCGACATTCCAGGGGAGACACCTCTCTCTCTCTCTCTCTCTCTCTCTCCTTGCTCCTGTCTTCTGTCCCACTTTCTTTCCTCTCTTCTTCCTGACGTGTAAACGTATCTTACCCTGTTTGACACAATATTATAGCCGTGATCATGCTGATGTGTCGTTAAACCCGAACACAAACAAACAAACAAACAAACAAACAAACCATTAATATTTTTACTTTTGTGTACTGTGTGGAAGATAATCTACAGGGTGGGCCACCATAACTCATAGCTCAGCTATTGGTTATCTTTCTGTATACGTTTCTTTTATTGTTTACGTTTATTTTATTTATTTATTATTATTTTTTTTCAGATTCATTTTTTATTGTTATTGTATTGTTTAAATTTATTACTTTGCTCTTAAAAACCTTTAATTATGTACATTTATGTGCTTTTAAACAAACTAAGAAATAATGAAGTCTGGCCCACTTTGTAAAGTGCCCAGAGCGGTCTCCTTATCCTTGAAATAATAAATAAATAAATAAATAAATAAATAACTTTGCCACTTATGAGTACGATAGTTCCCACAATTTGAGTTTATCGTCTCTTCCTGGCCCATATTGTATAGATTTCCATGCAGACAGTGAATATGTATTCAAAACTTAAAATTAGTTTAGAAAGCGTATGAAGAAATACATGCATAATCAAGAGGTCAATCTTGAACACTTGTTCAGAAATAAAAACAAAACAAAACAAAAACAAAAAACAAAACGAAACAAAACAAACAAACAAAAACAAAAACAAAACAAAACAAAACAGAAAACACACACACAAAAAGGGGGAAAAGTGTTAGGGAAAAAAAGCGAGAAAAACATATATTGTGAGAAAATCAGAATTGAATTTTCATGTCTATATATATTGTCGTCTGAACGTGTCGTTGCAGTAATGTCTTTAGATGCATGAAAGATGTTACTGGCCACAACCATTAATATTCATTCTCACACTATTAAATTTCATTTCATTCTCTGCCAACTGGTACTCAACCTCCCTTCCCCCTCCCCATACCCCATATACCCCCCCACCCCCTCCCCCTTCATCTCTGTGCCTACGTGCATAGACGGCTCGCCACTCCACCTCGACGGCCAAGGATACCCGCACATCTCTAGCCACATCGGGCTTGACCGGTGGCATTCAGATGGAGACTCTGGGAGAGGTTGTGTCAGCTGGCAACCTGAGCGATGTCCTTCCTAAAGCCACAACCTCCGTGACTGAACGGTTCGATTCTGACGTAAGTATCATCATTTGTTCTATCCATGTTAAATACGCGCTAAAGGTTAGTGCGTGAACGAATAGGTAAGGCAAAGATAAGGACAGATGATGAGAATAGTTCATATTCGACTAAGCACAGATCTGGAAATCCCCGGCGGAGTGTTTGTACCCCCTACTGAAAATAAACACCACGAAATCCCACAACATTAGTGCTCAATGCAAAACTTGAGGAAAAACGCGACGCCGGAATTACGTCCTACATTTTCTTACGTCCTTAAACCATTAACACTACTCAATACTTTTATTATCTGGAGGCCATAATCTAGGTTCAACAGCTCGCAGTGAAGAGTTTTAGTGACACATTTCCTCCACACCGTAACAGGGTCAAACCTAAAAGTACTCAAATTTGTGAATAGTTTGGAGTGTTTGTACCCCCTGCTAAAAATAGACGCCGGTATTTCCAACTTTTCGCTCGGTCGGAACAAATTCATTGTATTTTTACAACCTCCGCAGAGAACCAGTTTATTCTCGTGATCTGTCCGGAGGTAAAGTTTATCACAGTTTCATAAGAGTTTGTTCTAATTTAAATACACACAGTTAGGGCTAAAGCTTGGACGAATATCTAAGACACTGAAACAGACAGACAATAAGCACTATAATATGAGTGATGAATTGCAGATCAATCATGCAGTAATAAAGGAACAAGCAGGAACTATCGTGTGGATAAAGGATGGTAACAGAAAGCGCTCTGTGGATAAGGTCCTGCGCATAAGAGTTACATGGACATTATTCTGTTAGTGTGGCGTAACCCATAAACTATCCCGGGGTTACGGCTAGGGTTGGCGTTAAAGATTAGGGTTAGACCTTTAGGATAAGTATCACCAATTGAGTAGGCCTTAGACTGTTTGGTGCCTGTCCAGCCCTGATTGAATGATAAACACTGTGGTGTATATTGTCTGTGAGCAACCTCTCTATAAAGGAAACTGCATATCAAATTTCAGATGTAAAAGGCAATATTAGCCAATCCTCCGTAAGGAACAGCGACTAATTAATGGGAGATAGTTGAGCTATTACTTCCCTTTACCAGACAAAAGAGGGATTGAACAAGTAGTGCAAAGAGGGAAAAAATCAATCACTTTTGCCTTCTCAGCTTGAAGCATAGACGATGCAAAATTCCCCCAAAAATATGATGTAAAGAGAAAGTTTGCTTCTTATTATGATAATTTTTCTTTTTTTATCAGTCTTTTGAATGACATGAATTAAAGGAACTTTGCCCTCTTTACACTACTTGCTCAACACCTCTTTTGTCTAGCAAAGGAAAGTAAGAGGATGGTCGAAATGATCTCCCCTTGCACGAATTTCCTCTTTTGGAAGGGGCAGATAATCAGCGAAACGATCTCCCATTGAAACTCTGAGGATCAGAGCGTGAATTATAGATATGCCTTTCTCATTATCCGCACTCAACTGCTGATTCCCATGTTGCCTAGAATGGCATAGGGACTGGCTCATAAATCGAGATTAACACCTCGTTTCTATCCAAGATTAATCTGTGCACATTTTTGTTGGAGGGACTGGCTCATAAACTGAGATTCACGTCATTTCTACCCAAGATGTGTATGTCTGGCATTTTTCGTTACAGGGGCTTATTCAAACATTTCTATCCAAGGTTTGTCTGTGTAGAATTGTTTTATTACAGGGATTGGCTCATAAATCAAGATTTCATTTCTATTCAAAAGTTATCTATCTGGCATTTTTGTAACAGGAATTGGCTTATAAATCGAGATTAACTCGTCGTTTCTATCCAAGATTTATCTGTGTATAATTTTTAAATATCCCCCCCCCCTTTTTTTTTTTTTGAGAGGGACTGGCTCATAAATCGAGAGTCATACGTCATCGCTATCCAAAATTTATCTGTCTGGTATTTTTGTTACAGGGCCTGGCTCATAAATCGATATTCACACGTCTTTTCTATCCAATATTTGTCTGTTTGGCATTTTCAGAGACGGACAACGATCAGCGCCTCACAGAGGACCATCACTTCAGCGTGGGAGAGGAGAACGACTTTAACAGAGGATGACATTCTGGATTGGATAGACAGAAATATTTCCTTCAGCGTCCATCCTGACGATGAAGCCCGGCACCCGTCAGGGTAAGCCGGCCACCTCAGTTCTGCAAAGCCAGACTTCGATAGACAAAAACACTGACAAAAAGACAGACTGATGAAGAGACAGACGGTCCAAACTGACAGGCTAATACATGGACAGATAGTTGAGCGCGCAGGTAGGCAAACAGAAAGATAGACAGGTGGGTGAGTGGACAGGAAGAAGGGATGGATGGATGGATGGATGGATGGATGGATGGATGGATGGTTGGATGGATGGATCGATGGATTGGATGAATGGATGAATGAATGAATAGATGTATGGATGGATCAATGGATGGATGGATGAACTGATGGAGGGATATGCCTGGATAGTTGAGTCGATGGGTGAATCAAAGCATAGACAAGCGGATAGGCGCTTAGAGACATGTAATATAAGGAATAGTCATTGTCAAAAAAAAAAAAAATAAACTCGTTTACAACGAATCCTAAAAAAATTAAACGTTGATAAAAATTAAGTGACCTTGAAATTGACGGAAAGTTTATTAATTTTTTCAAAAATGATTTGAAAATTCATTAATTCGTTTCATTTTATTTTCATGCACTAATTTGCTAACTCATATTATTTATTTATTTATGTATCTTTTTTTTTTTTTTTTCTCCGTTTATCTACCAATTATTTATTCAAAGGTAAAATATAGAATTTCAATGTGCAAGCCAGTTTCGTCAAACCCTTTCTATCTCACTTTCATGCCTCTTAACACCCCACCTCCCCCCCCCCGCCGCGGGGGCCCGGAGTTTATAAGTAGGTCCTCTGCTCCCACCTGTAGGCGGTGTAAGTCCGCCATTGGCGGGGTGTCTCCCATGGAGTGCCATCTTCGACATTCCAGGGAAAACATCTTTTCTCTCTGCTCTTGCTCCTGCCTTGTGTCCCGCTTTCTTTCCTTGCTTCTTCTTGACGTGTCTGACACAATATAGCCGTAATCGTGCTGATGTGTCATTAAACCTCAACACAAACAAAACAAGCCTCCTAACATCCGACAGGGAGGCCCCTGTGCCGAGTGCTATCGGGGACATATTGCGAGAGACGGCAGAGTTCTGGTCAGATAAGATACACGAAATGGCATTGGACTGGTCGGAGAGTTTGCAGAAGTTAACGCAAAAGCGCAAACCAACAGTCGTGGTGAAACCTGTGCCCAAAAAAGAGATTTTGAGAAAGAAAACCACCCGGAGGTATATGCCTCGCAAATCAATATTGCCTCTCTCTCCTCGTGAGAAGTTCAGGAGTAAGTGGGTGAGTACAGAATATTGAAATACTATCTATCTATCTATCTATCTATCTATCTATCTATCTATCTATCTATCTATCTATCTATCTATCTATCTATCT
>JBCAUA010013113.1:0-13048 GCA_038406235.1 Peronia verruculata | reverse complement strand
GGGTGCAAAAAGCACTTGAATATCACCTCTCCTAGCAATATCATGAGTTCCAATGCCAGGGATGGACACTGGATGACACTATGAGGCGAGAAAATCTGCTGATCATGCAAATTATCAATATAAGTTTTCTAAAATGTCTTTTCCCGTCCCATAAATGGCGCAATTGTGTTTTCTGTCTGCTACTAATAGCTCAGTTGTGGACTATATGTCATAGTTAAGATCAAAACACTCTTGGTTTGCACTCAAAAATGATATGGGGGCACCCGAAATGATTCTTATAAAGATGGGGGGTGGGGAGCAAAATTCGATAAAAGATACACCCAGAGAACCGAAAAACAGCAACAAGAGACCCAGACGTCACGAGAAGAGGGCTAGTATGTAAAAGAAAAAAGGCTATTCCGAGCCTGAAAGCCGAATAAAAAACGCTTCGATGAAAAAAAAAAACTTTAAACGCGTTTTTCTCAAAACCCGATTTTTTGACACATTTTTTCTACCTCCTTTTTTGTTTCCAAACTGATTCAAACCAAATTTGGTATGCATCATTGCCAACCACAAAACCTAAAAAGTTACATATGCGCATAAAATTTGGTCAGAAAGTTTTAGAGGAAATTGGGTTTTTAGTTTAAAAAAAATGGCGAAATTTGAATTTTCACAATATGGCATTTTTAAAAATTTATAGAAAATATTGTATTGCATGGAAACAAATAAAAATAAGTAATTTTTTAGATATTATATTAAACAATAAATTCATAATGTTTTATCTAGCTTCGTTGAAGTTTGGGGGAGGAGATAGATTTTAGAGTCAGTCAATTTAGGGATGCCAAAATCCAAGATGGCAGGGTTGCCATGGCAGCAACATGAAAAAGTCAATTTTTTTTCACTGGTTGCCCCTATGCTGAATTCGATGAAAAAGGCTAAAATAACCTAACTTTAATAATTTTAAAAAAAATCACCTCCAGGACGCACGGCTCCACCCCCCCCCCCCCTCCCTTTCAAAATAAAATTACCCTGAATTATTTGTGAGGAAAAGGTCGAAGACTTACTTCAAATGGTGATCTTAACATCAAATTTAGGAAACCAAGAAAAGGGCTAAGGAGACCCAAAGCCCTGTATAGCTGGGAGTGTCAAGGAAGAGGACGATCAGATTGTTTCCTGGCTGGATAGGAATGTTCGATCTAGAATAAGATCTAGATCTAGTCTAGTTGTTATTTTGGGTGTTCATAATTTCTCGCATGAATCCAATCACAAGATTATATTATTTTTCAGTTAAGATTTCATATTAAAAAAAACAGAATCTAGATCTAGACCTCTGATAGATATTTTCCAGGGACCGTATTCATGAAGTTACTGTAACTCCCTATGACTCGATGTAATTGCTACACCAAGGCATAGCTCACAACACGGATGAAGTACACATAGATTTACATTTAATCGGAAAACGCCCCTGAGCATAGCGTAACTTTAGGGGTGGCCTGACCATCCCGTAACTGACTTACGCCTTCCCCTAAAGTGAAAAAAATGCCGACTGCTACTTGTTTGTCGCTTGTCTATCAGTCTGTCTACCATTCTCTCACTCTTTCTCTCCCCCACACTCCTCCCTTTTCCTTCCCCACTCCCCTGTTCTCTATTAGCTAATGTGAAAATATATAAATAAATGAAATAGTACTAAATAATGTAATTTGCCCACCGATATTCAGTGTTTGGGGATCTAGATCTACATTGCTGGCATGCGCTGACTAGTTAGAGCACAGTAATTTACCTTATGATTACGCTTGAACAGTCTCCATGAAGGTTAGATCTTTTTTTTTTTCTTTATATTCTTAAAAATGGTCTATTATAATTGAAAATAGTAACCCCATGATTGTCACACCAAAATACATTCATCAGGAAAATTGTTTCCTAGCATTATCATTTCTGCTACATTAACTCTTACTTTTTTTTTCTTATTTTCTGCTTCATTTTGTAATTTTTTCCTTTTTTTTTTTTTAACCATCCACATCGGCATGAACGCAAACCAACCGCTAGAAATAACAGCAGATTACCACTAGTTTACTGTCTGCCACTGACCAATGTGTGGACGTCTTGCGTGACCTAGTTGCACAAACATCACAGGCCCACAGAAACAACAGCTGATCGCGTGGCACGGTCATGCATGCCCAGTTGCTCATGATTAGCTACTGTAATGCAGCTTTGCGTGACAATTCAGTTTTCGACACTACTTAACGTCTTAACTCTTAACTACACATACAGGTACGTGTAGACTGGCTTCATGAATACCGAACTAAATGTTATCTTACACCAAGCCGTCCCTATGGCTACCTCAGCTTACACAAACGCTTAACTTCTTGAAGTTACGACAACTTCATGAAAACGGACCAGATCTAGAATAGGCCTACAGATAGACTCGAGAACTCGGGACTCCGGCTGCAGAGTGCAGCCATGCAATGCCCAGTGTACATTATACAATCTATCGTTAATTACATTATAAATGGTGATACACATACTTCAGTTAATGCAAGAAATTAGGAAAATGTTCATGGAAGTTCGTTTTCACGCCTAGATTGTTCTCAAGCGGTTATTTTATAGTTTGACATTGAATTTTTACCTTTGCATGAACAGTCCCCATGGCCGAAATTTACGCTGCCGGCTTAAAGAGCTCCACTGAGCTAAGGGAGACTATTACAAATTACAAAGGCCCAACAACCCTCTTTGCGAGGACGCAGTGGCTCAGTGGGCATGGCGTCTGCTCATGGAGAAAACAGGCCGGGATCGAGTCGCAGGTTCTGCATCGGAGGATGACAGGACACGAAGATCGAAAACACGCATTTTTTTCAGTGACTCAACTGTCCCTGGCTTCCTGTGGGTAGGGAAGCCCGACTTCTGGCCTTCTCGGAAAAAGGCGAAAATATTTCGGAGGTCCCGTGCGTACGTTACGCAGGGTAATTCAAAATCGATGGAAGAGTAGGCATGAGTGCCGTTGGGGGGGGCAACATTTCCAAATTCCAAATTTCTACCCACAAAAATTCTCAGCAAAAATTGATAACTTCTGAAAGCCGAGATAATCTTAGGATTGAAAGGCTTAAGAAAAAGAAACAAACCACGATTTCCTGGAAAACAGAAGTCAATCAGTATCGAGGGCAAATGCCGTTTTTTATCAAAGTTCCTGTCTAGCGGATGGTGGATCATATCATTCTTCACCAGCGTAATTGATTGGCTCTCTTCTACCTAGATCTTCTAATGTTTGTCTAACACTTTTGTTTTTCTTTCCCTTTCTTTAGTTTTCGTTTAATTTGCTCTTTCCATATGGCAATTTCAATAACGTCTTTTCCTTATCTTTTCCTAGTGTCTTGTTTCAAATTAGATTTTTTTTTTCCTAATTGTGGACCCCCCCCCCCCCTTTCCCCCAGTTTTTTTCCCTCAAGGTTTCTGTTTCATGCTTTTTTTCTTCTCTCTCTTTCTTTTTTTTTTTTGTTTATCCGGCGATTGGCGTATTCGTTCCCACCTCTTATTCGTTCCCTCCTCCTTCTGTCTTTCATTGTTCGATCGATTCTTCCTTGAAAAATTTCAAAGTTTTATGATATGATATGGATTACATTTTCTCTTTCTCTCTCTCACTATGTCTCTATCTGTCTGTTGCACGTCTGGCTGTCTACCTGTCTGTCTGCCTCTGTGTACCTGTCTGTCTGCCTGTCTCTCCCTTTCTCACACACATTTGGACAATTTCTCTCTGTCTCCGGATGAGAATCTGTTTCAGTTTCTCTCTAAGACATATATACACATATCCCCTGCCCACCTTCTCTCTCTCTCGCTCTCTCTCTACTCTTGCTCTCTCTTTCCTTCTTTCACGCATACATTCTCTTTCGAATTCTGTTTCCTAACATATCTACTTTATTTTTGTCCACTCTTGCAGACCCTCAGCTCTCAGTCATCCCATTCTGTCTGTCTGTCTGTTTGTCTGTCTGTCTCTCTGTCTCTCTGTCTGTCTCTCTGTCTGTCTGTGTCTGTCTGTCTATCTGCACATATCTATATCCCCCCTCTTCCACTCCACCCCGCCCACCCATCCCATCATCCTTCTGCAAAATACAGTATCCTTCAATCGAAAAAGGACACAGTATGCTACTAGTGATAGTTAAACTATGATAGGCTTTTACCTGTCTGTTCATGATAATATGCCTCGAGAGCCAGAAATTTCATTTTTACTGAAATGCTGTCTTCAAGAAGGTGAGCACACATTCCCTGTAGGAGTTGAAAGTGATACTGGGGATGAGATGAAAGTGTTTTCGCTGAGTAAGGGGAGAAAGATTAAAACATTTAAAACTTGCGCGGCTTAAGTGTTTTGCTTGATAAGATTTAGGAATGAGATCTTCAAGTTTCAAGTGCGGATTGGGTTACCGACTTCATCCACATTGCACTTTGCTGCCAACCCACTGATTTTCCCTGGCTGTCTTAGGTTTAGTTGATGTCTGTTTGTGTATTTGTTTTTTCGTTCGTCCATTCATTCATTGTTCATTCGTCTATCCATCCATTCAGTTAGCCACTCATTCTCTCGTCCGGTTGTTCATTCATTTAATCATTCATTCGTTCGATAGTCCATCGAGTTCTCATTGCTCTCGTTAGCACACTCACTAACACACTTGCTAACACACTGACTGACTGACTGACTGACTGACTCACTCACTCACTCACTCACTCACTCACTCACTCACTCACTCACTCACTCACTCACTCACTCACTCACTCACTCACGCACTCATTCACTTTCTCTCTCTCTCTCTCTCTCTCTCTTTCAGCCTTTATAATCTGTTCATAACTCAACTAAACTTATGCCTTAAATGGAGTAGCAAAAAAAAAAAAAAAACAACGTTCTTTTCAATTCAATGTCTACAGGAATTTAACTACCAAGTTTCTTCGAAATCCTCCAGGAAAACATTTTTTTTTTTTAAATTACCAATGCTGCATATCCTGTTTGGTGTATTTAAATTCTTGTCAGGGTGGGAGATATCATTTATTTAATTTGACTGAGTAACTTGCTGCATAGACTGGGACTGTATTTAAGTGGTAATCCTGTATGAATCGTTCACAGATGTGGTGTTCCTATCGTCAAAGTTGTTTCTGTTTCTGTATCCATTGAAAAAGGACCAGAATTTCATGTTCAGTGCTTCACCCAAGGGAAACTATGAAAATCCCCATCAAAACACTCGCGGACATTTGGCAGTATTTGCAATACAAATACATGAATAAAGTCATCAGAGGTGTGTTGAGAAATTGAGAATCAGACTGTGGCCTCTAAGTGGCCTTGAATGACAAATCTTACACTGCTCATATCAGGGTTGGGGATACATGCTCTGGTTAAACTGGCTCAATCACAACCAGGAATTACAATGATTTCTTAGTGCACACACATTTGTTTTGAATATATAATCTAAAACTTTTACAAAATTAATATAATTTACATATGACAATTGTAGATCATATACAGCTATGGATCCCATCTCCCTTCTTATTCTTCAGAACCACAGCAGTTATACCTAAGAAAAGCGACAGCAACAAGCATATGAAAACTTAGTTCTTGCCATGATATTGAAAATTTGTCATTGTCTTCACCGACTCTAGAAGGTAACATTCTCAACATCCTCACTCAGTTTCCTCTCCATCACTGTTATGGTCTATGCACTGAAGAATGGAGGAACGAAATATCCAAGCGATCATCTTAATAGTATCAAGATCAGTGGCAGGACCAGTTACTTAAATAATTTTTTAAATTGTGTACAGTAACTTGCATTATTAGAAATCGTGAGAGCACAGCCGATGACATCAGAACACCACATTGCCTCAATTGTCATCATTATTTCATAGAAATATTTTGAATTACGAGGCACAAACTGTCAGCCGGCAACTTCGTCAACACGTTAAAAGAAACGAATTACAAATAATAATATGAAGAATCATTAACATTGATAAAATTGACTGAGCGCGAGATTTTCGAGCTCATAATTTAGTTCTTGATCAGGGACATTTTTTCTTTATTATCAGCATCTTTGAGACTGCCAATGTATTAATATTGTGCAGGCCTATATTTTACCATCCGCCCCGAGTCCATGCAGTGGAGGAAGACAAAACGTCCAAGTACATCACGGAAACCCATTTCACTATAAATAATAGCATCAACAACAACAACGAGCATTACAATAACGACACCTGTAGCCAGCAATGTCAGCGGAAAAAAAAAAAAAAAGAGATGCAGTCACTGACGGATTCTTCCCCTATTGCATAATCAACCTGCTGTATCTGGTTCTCTGGCCGAGTCGGCAATCTGAGACTGTCTTTCCTCACTTGTGACAAATCTCTTTCCAGCCAGAGTGACCTACTTTGCCCACGAAGTCGTCAGCTGATTCGTATCGTAATCTGACAAGGGTAGGCCTACATGTACGATTACAGAGGCTCTTGACTTAGCCACATTTTGACGGTTATCACTACTGTCCTATCAAGGGTCAGTATGAGAGGGAATGGGGAAATACCTCCTGCCTTTTGCTGTGACCCACTGACCTATAGGAGCCGAAGAGTCCATTTCCCTAGAAAACTGAAAAAGGGGTGTCATGTGTTAAACTTTTTTTTTTATCGTCAGTGTTTCTGTTCATCAGCAGACGAGGTTATTGAAGTTTTCCACTGAGAAGTAGGTCCTAGTTGGATGAGAGATTGCGATAGTTTGTCATCTTTGACTGGATTACACTAACTTTAGGAATGGAAATGCGCGTAATTTGAGAGCAAAAGACATGTCTCTGCAAGCTGCAGGATTTTTCTACATTCACTATCCAAGGATTTATACACTCATTCACTCAAGGAAGGAGAGAAGCAGAAATGCCTCGGAGGAGAGAGTGCATAAAAGAAGGAGAGAAGAGGGGTATAATGTAACATACAAATTACGAACAAAAATAAACGAAGATAGAATAAAAGAGGAATGTGAAGCCCAGTCAGTTCTGTTGTAGCTTTTGAAAATTTGTTTGAGGCAAACTTGCAGACTGAAAGAAATAGAGATAGCAAGCTAACCAAGAGAGAGAGAGAGAGAGAGAGAAGGGGGGTGGAGAAGAAAAGCTGAGAATGTAGACAGACAGATGAAGAGAAAGAGAGGCCATATGATGAGAAAAGAAAGATTAAAAAGCGGAGAAAAGGCCAGATAGAATTGGTAATTTCGAGAGGAAAAGAGGCAGAGAAAAAAAGAGAGTAAGTTTTATTTAAGACAGGGAAAACTAAAAAAGGGAATGAAATAACACAACTCAACATTATCACACATATAACCAATATCCAGGGCCGTTAATCAAGTGAGCACAGCTCTCTTCTTGTCCTTGAAAATGCTATTATTATGTATGGTCCACATTATTTTACAACAACAGCATATCAGGACATCCATGCAGTAATGTGTAATTACTGGGAGTGTTCCATTCGTTATTAAGATCCAGACTGCATCCCTTTGCATAACACAGCCTCCCACTGCACTCCAGCTTTCATAATATATTAGGCCCATGCACTGAATGAATCACAGTGACGTGTCAACGTTCTTCGTGTTGTGCAATATGTTGTGTTAAAGCATGTTTTCCTTTTCTTCGGAGATATGGTTCAGATAATATTATGTAGCTAAGCCCATCCTCATGACGCATTGCATATTTGCTCGGTACACATTTCCTTCTGAGCAGGTAAACACAGACAACAACAACAACAAAAAGGGTGAAATACCGTACGGCCCGCACACTTCAAAATCAACCGCGCACCCCATATGTAGGCTACTACTACTTCACTATCAATTTGCAAGACCAGTTATGCTAATCCATAACAATTATGTTTGGGTTGATCCTTTTTTTTTTTTTTCGTCGGACCTATTCTACATGTTAGCGTTAGGGTGGACTTGCGCTTGTGGAAGGTCCCAGCAGGTTAAGCCAGCGGAGTTGTTCTAGGCTCTAGTTATTTAGCGTGCGGGCCGTACGGTATTTCTCCCAACAAAAATGTCATCAACAAGATACGACTATAAAGCGGAGCTACAGTACAGAAATGTAAATGTAGCCACGCACAGACATGTAAGAGTCAACAATTCTGTCATCGCAATCAAGATAGCAATAACAAAAGCAAGAACGACAATAACAGCAGCGATGACAACTAAAGACGATAAAACAAAATTTCTTGGTGAAAAAAAAAAAAAATCCAGCTTGTCATAACGATAGGACTGCACAGATTGAAAGAGACTCTAGATGTATTACGATGTGTGAAGCCTATTGATATTTTCATTGCAGAAATATCAGAAGTATGAAATTTGTATAAGTAGACATAAGCTACTTACAGAGTCACTTTCATTCAGGTAAATTTTACTTTAAATCATTAATGCCCGTTTGTATCATTAATGCCGATTACTCGTATGTGATCATAATTTTAGGTGAATGGGACAGCTTAGCGTTCACATTCATGCATTTTTTATATGTGCACAACATGTACAAACTGATCCGGTTTGAAGGAGAAAAGTATAGCGATGGTAGAAATGTCTCTCTGTTCACAAAATGCAATGCTGGCAAATTATGTAATATATGATCACAGTATAGATCTTGTCTAGTTTGTTTTGATGATCAGTTTTATACAGTATACTTTGTCATCACTGCTTCATTGTCCATGAAACACATGATGGATGTGGTGATAATAAGGAAATGAAAGATAAACAAGAAATGTTATTGTAAGCTTATAGTAATTTATACTAGTAAGCCATGTCTGTAGTGCTGCTAACGCCTGCAACAAGCTCACAACGCAGTCTGTGAAATTCACTCATACCCAGGAGCATATGAAGAGATTTATTTATTTAAAATTAATTACACATTGTCTTCGTAATGAATAATAACATCAATTTTGTCCTTCACAGTGGTATTTCCGCAGTGGCTAGAAATGCGGCAGTCGGTGTCAGATTAGTACTAAATATCTTGGCCACTTTCTTAGTTGTATGTTAACAGTAGAAATAGTGGTATGAATATTGGTAACATTGGCTACAGTAGTATCAGTGACAGTAGCTAAGAGTGGCAGTGGTAGTAGTCCTGATGGTGGTGATGGTGGCAGAGATGACAACTACTGCAGCATTAAAAACGGACTGCAATTAACAGTGGATTTACAAAACCTCGCAGACTGATAATTTAACATAGAAACTTAAAGGGGAGGGGGTCTAGATAACAGGGTATTTACCCCCCCCCCCCAACATGTGCTCACATTGCTGCAGGAATCCGTCTTTCCACGAACAGAAGAATTAATTAATGGCTGAGGGGCTTTAATTTTGATTTCTCATAACTCCTAATTTTTATTTCTTAATAAAATTGAAAGACAGTGCCTCCCAGGAACAAATGATTCATACCGCTATTGAGTCCTTCAGGCCTCATCATGGGTTGTATTTGGCACGAGAAGATCATGAAGTTGAACAATATGTATACCATTTATCCATTTAACCATTAATTTTGTTTCTATCTCAACAAACATTGCATGTGTTGTCATTTAAAGAGTAACACAATTTTTGGAATTCTATACATAAATAATGCGTTCAGTTGTCGTTGCTTCGCTTAACATACTGTGCTCTTAACTATTCTCAAATATTAACCTTCTCGGTCCATTATGCTGGCTTGATGGCGGGGTTTAATGATACCTATTTATTGGAAATCATTAGGACAAGATCACGAGCGTTTGATAGTTATGAATAATACGGCTGTAGCTTTAGTGTGGCCTGACAAATTCTTGAAGGGAGATGCAAATTATAGTTAGTACCGTCGTAGAAGGACGTAAATTAAATCAGCACCAACTGTGCTTTAAAACAATTTAAATATTAACTGAGATATACATGGTATACTACAAGTCATTCCACATACTTTTAGTATCAAAATCAAAAATGATTTTTAAATCGAAAGTAAGCGGTGTATGTCACTAAGCTCCCAAACCGGCCACAGCCTGAAGAAGGGATCTACATGGCCTGTAGCTAGTCTTCGAGGCGATGGAACCTGATGGCAAGTCCACCACATAATAATGCATCTTGCAATTACTTCTTTGTTGATACTGTAACTGTGAAAGGATTCTGTAATTTTTAGGAATATATTAAAAGTGTAAAATGGCTTTTGGAACACCTTTTATAAAGCTCGTGAAGCAGTTCTTGAGCACTTTGGATGACAATATATCATCTGTGTCAGTATTTTCCCATCCGTCTATCGATCCATCCACTGGCCTGTTCATCAACCCACTACAATTCATCCATCCATCCATTCATCCATCCATCCATCCACCCACCCATCCATCCATTGATCCATCCATCCATCCATGTATCCTTCATCTGTCCATCCTTTTTTTTCATCCACACACAGTCGTACCGTTTTCATCATTTTACCAAAATAAATTTCAATATTCAGCTGACCTTATTACATTGAAATAGTCGTACGCCAGGTGCTGGAGTGGAATGATTTACCGTATAGTTTCTCAACCCCAAAAAATATGTCTTCAAAGTGTCTGTATTTGCTCCATTAATTATACAGACAGCTTTCTTGCTTTGTTTGCGCTGTAAAAGAAAACCCTATCTTCCATGTTGAATAAATAATACGGGATTTATGATCGTTATAAACGGAGTGGCCGCATAAATGACAGCGATACTCTTTCTGTATCATAACTTTTTATTGTCACCTAGGCCATAATGATGACCCAACCATGACCTCAGCACCAAGGATATTTTGGTAAATTTATTGTCTTTTTCACCCAATGTTTAAAGCATGTTAGCTTCTCAAGGCATCGATTAACACCAAGGGTGTTCCGAGTTTCCAAATGAGTAGACTAGACAAAAAAACAAAAAAAAAGGACGGGGGTGAGGGGAGGGGAGGGGGGTAGGGCAGAGAGAACCTTTGATGAGGATGTTTTTTTATTGCAATTTATGGATTACAGATGGCACTTTTAGTGCGAAACATCAATATCTCAGAGAAGCTTTGTAACACAGATCTTTTAATAACGCCTTTTCGCTTGGATCTATTCCGGCTCATGACGTTTCTGCCGTGCAAAGACCTTACAAAAAATATTATTAATGACCTACAAGTAATATGGTCTCAACATCATACTGTACTGTAGCTCACGAGAACATGAAAGTGCATATATATATTATATGCAAATAAAGTGAATATATAAAGTACATTTTTTTACACATCTGTCGAGTGGTCAGCAGATTCTATTGGATTCGGCATACAGGTGTTTCTTTTTTCAATTACCCAAAGATTCGGTCCACTGAAGGAGCAAGTATCATAAAGCCTTAGAGGGCAATAAACGTTCAGCCTCACAGACATTCGAATGAAGTTTGAATGTGATAGACCTTTCTAGTTATGCATGGATGGGTTGCCTTACTGGAACACACACACACACACACACACACACACACACACACACACACACACACACACACACACACACACACACGCACAAAGACTGTCAACCAGTATTGGGGTATTTAAGACATGAAAAAATACACATAAAGGACAAATACATTAATAAATAGGGGTAGAAAGTGAAAACAAAAGAAATAAAGGTAGAAAGTAAATAAAAAAGTAAAAATAATAATAATAATAATAATAATAATAAAAATGAAAGAGTAAAAAAAAAAAAAATCTAAAAAACAAAAAAGAAGTAAAATAAAAATACAAAAATAAAGAACAAATAACAAAAACATAAAAAAAAATATTAAAAAATTTTAACATTTCGTCAGGGAGAGTAAACAAAAAAAAAAAAAAAGTCAAAGGACTGCAGCTGTTGCCCCTTATATCCTCTAGTTATGGGGTGATAGATGCCAGAAATTACATGGTAACACGAAGAAGCGTCTGCTATTTATAATAATTGGTATACATAATGGCGGGGTCTTAGAGCATCAAATT
Organism: Peronia verruculata; assembly: GCA_038406235.1. Taxonomy (NCBI): domain Eukaryota; kingdom Metazoa; phylum Mollusca; class Gastropoda; order Systellommatophora; family Onchidiidae; genus Peronia; species Peronia verruculata. Next base: position 1,139 of record JBCAUA010013113.1, on the reverse strand, counting down.
GGTCAGGACAATAATATGTGGAATTGGAAGGGAAAAGCGTGAAGGGGGGGGGGGGGCAGAATTTCAGGTTACCTGGGACTTTACGATGGGTCTTCCGGACCCCTAACCGTATGAGGCTGTATTATTAATTTCGTCAAACAATAGCTAACAGCGGGGCAATCGTTGGGCTCTCACATTTCATTTTATTGCGCAGGACCCTGAAAGAAGGTTAGGGGGATTTAGTTAATTTTTGATGTAGGAGGTAGGCGGATCTCCTATGTGACTTCACTACGGAAATTTCGGCCGAGACATCGGGGTGGGCTAGTGATATATGGACCAAACAAATGCCGTGCTCTCATAAAGAAAGTGACCACAGGCGAAGAAAAGTCATTAAAGGTAGGAAAATATTCACAAGAGGGCAAATGTTGTACATTAGTAATATAATACTAGATATCCGGGGCAGTTGGAGAAATTAAAAACGATTCTGAAGTTAAGTGGACGGTCATCATCATTGTCATTAAAAAAATGTTTTAATAAATAAGACGATTAATTATCGAATACACCAAATAAGGCAGAAAACTAAAATGAAGAGCGTGATATTAAGTAAACTCAGTTGGCTTCTCGATAGGGGCAACAGAGAAAACATGCAAAATGTAAATAGGGCAATATTGTACACGAGAGAAAAAAGTCAATCGAATTATTTGTTCAGTATGAGTTGTCAATTTTGTTTAAAGGATAAATAAAGACAGTACATTTTTAGAGCAATCAGAATTTTACATTTGCTGATTTACTTTGATCGAATTAAATGAGTATATGTAAGATTTTTATTACTTAATAAGGCCAAAGCCATCAGGTCGAACGAGGAAGACGAAAAAAGTCCAGAAAGCTGTGCAGCAGGGATTACAGGGGCAGTGGACAAACTGGGAAGGTGTCCTCCAAAGAGCCATGACATGGAAGGATATTTGGCACATGGCACCCAGGAAACTGGCTTTCAGTATTCGTGCCGCATTTGATGTGCTTCCCACAAAAACTAATCTGACCAGGTGGAAGAAGGAAACGAGCGACGAATGCCCATTCTGTGGAGGGAAACAGACATTACAACATGTTCTCTCTGGTTGCAAAGTTGGCTTGGCCAGTGGAAGATATACCTGGCGGCACAA
>JBCAUA010013091.1:0-13049 GCA_038406235.1 Peronia verruculata | reverse complement strand
GAGGTGGATGGATGGGTATTTAGGTAGGTGGATGGATGGATGGATGGGTAGGTATTTAATTAGAATGGATTGGTAGGTGGATGGATGGATGGATGGATGGATGGATGGATGGATGGATGGATGGATGGATGGATGGATGGATGAATGGGTGGGTGGGTGGAATGATGGATGGGTAGACGGATAGATAAATAGAAGGCGGCAGAATGGGCAAATGAACGAATGAATGAAAGAATGCACGTATGGATGAACAATCAGACATTGTGACAGATGGATGAATGGCTTGGCGGACGGACGAGTGAATGGGTGGACGGACAGATAATCTGCTGACGACAGTGAGCACTTAGCGAGCAGTCAGCGTGCAGAATGAGATTTCCCAGGCATCCAAATCAAGGTCAAGGACAAACAGAGGTCAGACAGGAAAGAACGAGTCGGAGTGCCAGAAAAGAGAGCAATATGTTGGTAAATCGGTCTGAGCACAAATGCCACAAAAGATTGAAAAAAATAATGAAATCTGGATAAATCTGTCTGCTATCCATGTGCTATCCATCATCCCGTGGATCTTAAATCTCACAGGAGACCATGATTCCCTTCTGTCTAACCTTGCATGATGGTGAGTGTTTGCCCACACGCGATCTCCAGATAAACGTGCTCCCTCTTCATTTATTTACCGATCTTTACAACAACGTTATCACTACCAACGCCCCCACATTCATCCACACACTCACACGGACATGAACCCACACAGCGGGACTGTTCCCGTCAGCCACTCACAGCCATTACATTTACTGTATAAACCTTTTAAATTACTTAAACCATTTAAATTACTTTTGCCTGTTCCTTCCGAGGCAAGCAAGAGAGAGAATACAGAGAAACCTCTGAATCTTCATCCCAATTATAGTATCGAAACATCAAATGAAAAATGGAGATGTATATTGCTTCTTTGTATGTGTTGGAGTTTAACGACATATCAGCATGATTACGGCTATATTGTGTCAAATACGGTAAGACACGTTTAGACGTCAAGAAGAAGAGAGGAAAGAGAGCGGGAAAGAAGACGAGAGCAAGGAGAGAGAGAGAGAGAGAGAGAAGAGATGTCACCCCTAGAATGTCTAGGATGGCGCTCCATGGGAGACATCCCATCGATGGCGGGCTTACACCGCCTGTAGGTGGGAGCACAGAACCTACTTATAATCCCCGGGCTGCCGCGGGGGGACCGGAGATATATATGAAACTATGTCATTTTTTTTTTTTCCTCTCAAGAATATTCACTTATCATATTCAAGAACTACCTCTTGTTCTGTCTATTACTGCACTATCGTACAACAATAAGTAAAGAACAGGTAAAGTTACATTACTATCACGGTCTAACTTCATCGACATCAGATTTCGCAACCAATCTCAATATTTAATTCTGATCACTTAGTGCTGTTTGCAATTTTCTACACCATCTCTGTTTGTCAAAGTTTTTTTTTTTTTTTTATACCAGACAGGATAATCAGCAGCCACTGAAACCACACAAATGTGAAGATGCATTAAAAACATGTTCACGGTTTTTCATTCATGTGGGAGGGATATCTAGATTATAGAAGAGAGATCGACATTCGCTGAAAATGATCAGATACGACAGCAGCAAACAGACCTTCCTCTCCATTTCAGGACACAGACATTAATGAATTGTTAACTACCAGATGCGGTAAAGAGTGGGAATGGACTCTTTAACAAACAAAATAACATGACCGTTTACATATCAGCCAAAAAAACTCCAGCCATCAGGATAAATTTCTGACCAGCAGCCGATAGACACAGACGATTACCCACCACGACCGTGAGGTGGAACCGAAGACACTTGAGAGTGGGAGTAGAACAGAACAGCCCAGCTGTCTCCATCCCTGAGAGCCAATCAGCTGCCGACTGTCTCGCGCTCTGACGTCACGATCTGTCCCACACCGGAAATGGCGACCTACTTTTGCCCGCCGGGCACAGGAAATCGGAGCTTTCCTCAATCTGATACAAGCACAAGACTTTCACATTTTACCTTTTCCAGTTTCCGAGCAACGGATTTCTAACTTTGATCAGCAGCCTCCTTAAACACTGACATTCTTAGTCCCCTTACTTACCGATACCGGTGTCTGCATTGTTACTAAGTCCACAAATTTACTGCCCGGTTAGCGAACTAATTTGAGAAATCCATGCAAATTCCTAGACCGGACAACTGAAAGTTTAGTGCAGATGCAGACACAATGTGAGGAATTAGAGGAAAGATTTCAGATTTAGCACAGCCAAACCATCGGATGATGTTTATACCAACTTTGCACTTATCATTAGTACTTGCCTTGTCCCGCTTATTTTCACCATATCAGTATTGTTAGAGACTGTCTGGTAAGGCGTATACCGAGTTAGGGAACATAGAGCTAGAGAAGACACACAAATAGGCAGACTGTGAAAAGAGACAGGCAGACAGTAGACTGACAGATACACAGATAGACAGAAGAATGGATAGATGGATAGATGGATGGACGGACGGACGGACGGACGGACGGACGGACGGACCGACCGACCGACCGACCGACCGACCGACCGACCGACCGACCGACCGACCGACCGACCGACCGACCGACCGACCGACAGACAGACAGACAGACAGACAGACAGACAGACAGACAGACAGATAGATAGATAGATAGATAGATAGATAGATAGAAGTTACCTACAGAAAAACAGAGGGAGAAAGAGAGAGAGAATGTACAGCCCTATACTACCTCCATGTTTTGCCCATTATTCCCCTGAGATCAGCAAAGTAGATCTGTCCTATCTCACTTGGAGACTGGAAGAAAAAAAACAACTGATAACACCGCATTTCCATACTCTCCCTTCTCTCTCTCTCTCTCTCTCTTTCATACACACACACACACTTTCTGTCCCTCTTGCCCAAGGCACCAGACATCATCTGAGCTAAATGTGCTTACTCAGCAGATTGTCAAACGGAACCCTGAGCTCAGACAGAATGAAGGATAGTTTGTTCGTTGAGGTCGAGAGGGGGCGGGATAGACAGATAAACAGAATGATAGATAGAGAGACGGCAGACATGGACGGGCGGACGGAGGGACGGACGGACTGACAGACAGACAGACAAAAGGTACATTTGTTACCTCTTCCATGCAGAAACAAAGCGCAAAGTCAGAGAAAAGCCTCATATTTCACTACGGGCCGAAATGGCAGGTGTCTGCCGAGTTTGGCACAGTTTATGTTATTTTTTTTAAATCTCTAGCAAACACATTAAATGATTCAATATACTTATATACCATATACTTTTCCCGGGTCTGTGCTGTGTGTGACGTCATCGACTTAAGTGTGACGTCATCGACTTGTGTCTAGGGGGAAGAGTAGAAGATCTCGGGAACCAAACCAATAATTGATTTCATTTACAGTACTAGAATAAAATTCTCTGTTCCTCTGTCTCTTGTCTTTTCCCTCTCTCCCTTGACTTCAGCCTCTTCTCAGTCTGTCTGTCTGTCTATCTGTCTGTCTTTCTGTCTCTAAAGCTCAGAAATTTCTTCTGTAACTCTCGCTGCTAGTCAAAGAATTCTGGATACTAGGGGAACCGAGACGAAATACTTTATTAAGAGAGCTACATTCAAAGTACCAAGGCCACTGTTGAAGACTTTATGACAATCAAAGATAATGCTTAATAATATAATGTTACTTACGTTACTTATTACAGTGGTCAATAGGGTAAACATCTGCCGGCCAAGTCTGCATTCTCAAGAATAATCAAAATAACAGCCGCATCACAGAGCCGCACAGTCGCCTAAGAACATGGTGTTCATAGTTATAGTTTACAGGCTCATCAACGAGGTAGAGTGACGTCACAAATTGTGTCCCACACAGATACTATCTTTCAGGGCATCATGGCTGTCGCCAGATACAAACCAGGAAGTTTAAACACATCCCGGACATCAGTCGGAGCAGTTGGTGCACAGGGCAACTTGTGGACAATTTGACAACTTTGGGAGTTTGTCAAGTTAGAATTAGACAGATCCTTGCCACAAGATGGTCAATGAATATTGCCACATTTTGTTGAAAGTCGGTAAGTCGTAAGGTTGAATTTAAAAGAAATAAAATTCCACTATTTTTGCACATTTTGGGAGTTTCTGTCATGCCAACATAGTTAGCTCGTAACTTAACTGTAAGCGGCAGCGTTGTTTGTTTATTTGTTTATTTGTTTGTTTGTTTGTTTGTTCTGACAATTTCGCTCGGAATGGCGACTGGTTCTTTCATAGCGTGGTGTTTTCTGTGATCTCTGTCAACCACATAATACGTTCTTATCCAAAGCTACATTATCAGTAGTTCAAACTTTGCTACATATCTGAATGTTGGCTGTCATAATGGAAACAGCGAGTTTCTGTTTAGCTCTAGAAAGACTCCGCTTACCGAAGGGAAGATGCGACATGACTAATAATAACCATCCGACTACAGCAAGCCTCGTCTTAAACTTTGAATAAAAACAACTGCTTACACTTATACACAATGTAGACACACTGTATAAGTATACACATACGGTATTACTCATTCATAAGAATGCCTCTCTAGTGCACAATCTTAAGTAGAAATATCTGGTCCGACCCGAGGTTAGTATGTTAATGGTTATGGTTTTTATAAGCTCTTCAACCTCCTGTACTGGTGGTTATCTCAGCTGTCCACAACCGTGGTAAAAAAAATAATGTGATCATTACCCGTCGGTTTAATCAAGTATGTTAATCCTCCCGGCTAAATTCACAAGTACTATCCAAACGTCCACTGTATGTGGTTTTCCATTCCGGAATACACCGAGAGGTCCAAGATGTGGCGAAATCTCATCTTGTGAGCGACAACAACTTGCCTCAAGCACCATCAACAGCTATCACACAGCGGCTATCAGTTAAAACACTCTCAGTCAAGATGTTGAAAGATGCACAGAACTGACTCAGTACTAAACCGAAGTCATTCAGTACAATCTCTCCACAAAATGGTTGAAATTTCACCTTTCCTCACTCTTTGTTTGTATTTGATGGATTTCTTTCAAATTTTACGGGGCTTTCTGAACAAATCGCGAGCTCAGTTCTTTGTTGTCCTATCTCTATTTTGGGCGATTTGGAGATATATATGTCATGTGACATGTGTCATGGGATAGTAAATCTACCACATATTGTAGGCATGTCACACATAACTTGCCCAAACAGGTAGATTTTGAAAATCATTTTGTCCTATCTCCTATGTACAAAAACAGTTGAAAAACACAACTCATCAGCTTTCTCAAGATGTGAAAAATGGAGAGAGGGCAACAGTGAATTGAACTCTCGATTTGTCCAAACTAAAAGCCATTTACTTGGGCTATTTTTGTTCATTTAAAGCACACTAAAAATAACAACATGTTTGTTAATAAATTTCACTCACTGTCAAGGTAAATATATCAACAGAGAGTTCCAAATCCGCAAAAGAGGGGAATATCTGCGTGACGACTAAAATTATCACGTCACCAAATGATCACTACTTCAGCAGCACCGCGGACTGACGGAGACCTCACGGACAGAAACTCTTAATGTGTGTAAAACTGGGTGAGTGAAGGCACGTGCCAGGGTTAAATGTGGAAAGCCACAGGAACAAGTTTAAGATAACCTTTCTTACTGCAGCTTTAACCCATTCAATACCGGGGCTCATTTACACTAGTTTTTATAATATCTATCTATGCTAGAATTATTCAACTTTTCTACATTCTCTTGAAAGCAAAAGATTTATGCTACTGCTGAAATTCTGTGTCATCGGTGGACAAAAGTAGATGAGTGTCACCGGTTTGAGGATAAAATAATGTCTCAACAGCCGTTCATAAATTCCTGAATTAACAAACCTGCAGGCCAGGGGCTGATCGGTCCTTGTTAGTAAAAAAAAAAGCTTGCTGGACTTAATGTTGTAAGAAGTCACAACCTAATGTCAAGTTGTAAGAGATCACAACCTAATGTCAAGTCCTGTCCAAATACAGAGACCACAGCAAACACTTGCAAAGATTGTCTATAATTTCAGCGCTTAAAATCCTGGCGTTCAACAGGTTAAGAACGGGAAGCAGCTAGCAAGGAAAGGAATGTGCAGCTATCTCTCGCTATGTCGTAGACAAGGTTGTCACTTAAGAGGCGTGGGGGAGGGGGGGGGGGCAGTGAGGTCTACGGTCCTTCGGGCGGGAGGGTATCTCGGCGGCCGATGTCCTTATCAGTCAGGGGAGATAATACTTCTCTTGTCAGGTCCCGGTGCAGTATGAGCATGATATGAGCGTGTGTGGGTGGTTGTGTGTGTGTGTGTGTGTATTTGTTTGTGCTGAGATTTAGCAGCACATCAAATAAAAGGAATAGTGTGTGTGTTTGTGTATGGAGGGGGGGGGGGGAGGGAGGAATGGACAATATATCGGGTTAAGATAATGAGCCCAGTATCTGGCCTTCATAGCAATATGGCGTACAGGCGGTGTCATATGTCATCAGCCTGTAATAAAATCCAGTAAGAGCCTGTGCAAATTTACGACCGTTTAGCAGCGATGACTTTGCTCCATCTTCTATGTTTAAGATCAACGTTAATGATAAACAAAACAATGAGACGTCCCGATATTCAGTGCACAGATGAACATCTTCACTTCAAATGCTTCACAAGTGATCAGTGGGTGGTTTGATCAATCAGAGACACTTTCTCATTTTCTCAGCTGTGTAACAGGACATGTGTACAAAGATACCACACTGGGTCAGTCAGTGGAAACGGCCGAATAGACTTAATTAATATCAAGTAATCAATCATGTCAATGTATTAACTATATCGGTAAATTCAGTAGCAGCTGATCTGAGGCGTCAGACACCTTCAGGCACTTAAAGCAATAAGAATATTACAACAACAATAACAACAAAACAATAACGATAACAAAAGTGCCAGTTCTGTTTTTCAACCTGTGTATGTTTGGCACAGATGAATCAACAAACCAGCAAACAAACAAACAAACAAACAAACAAAGTACAGTTTTATCAAATATAACCAAAAACCTAACCAAAGGCGAGAATACTCAGATCAGCCAGTCACGTTCTTTAGTCAGAGGGGCACGGCTGTAAACCAGAGTCCGTGTGCAGGACGGCCTGCTGAGATAGTCGTGGTTACTTGACTAACTGTGGGAGTGGTCAGCCTGTTAACCATTTTGTTTCCCGGCCCTGCAGCTGATAAGCAATGTTGTCGGTGTCCGTGTCAATTTGGGTCCACCAGGTTGTACACGGTGAGCCAGGAATGTGCCCGCTAATCACGACACTACGCTCAGGGTGATAAACCCACACCATATCTATTGCAATCCCTGCAAGTGTTTACATGACAATGTATGAAATTTCCTCTGCTGCCATAATTACAAAGCGCAATCGTTTGCCTGGGAAAAAGTTGTTTTGATCAGCTCAAAGAGTGGAAAATGATTTTCTGAATTCTAGACATTGCGTAACAAAAAAATTTAAAAAGCAAAAAGTACAAAAACGATAAACGTCTACGCGGCCTTCACTTTTTGAGTAGATCAACATGACATTGGCGGCTTCCAAAGTGGACTATCTTTCTTGTTCTCGAGAGTTCTGACAATGACATAGATGTCATCTTCATTTTGTAAGTGTCAACAGACAGTATAATAAAAGAACTCTGATTGCTTAATTCTCTTCGCACTGTTTTACTCTTTTCCAAGTCGTCTTCACTTCATCTTTGACCACAATACTTCCCGTAAAAAAAGTCATTGAAATTTACTACTGACCATAGGCCAAGGTCCATTTTACACAGCATAGACTTACCATGGGATCCCCACTGGTTATGTAATCCGTCATAGCCAAACTGTGGTCATCTTGACCACCGATGCCACTGTCCTCCTGGTCGGAGTGGAATGTTCTGGACTCTTCCTGGCTGTCACACGATGACCAGGATGACCGCTTGGACTCGGTCGAACTGGAGAAAAACTTGTTAATCCCATTCTGAATAAACATGGGCAGTTTCCAATCGCTGGAGTGAAACCGTGAGCCTTCCGTGCGGGACAGGCCGTTCTGCTCACGCGGGAATGCATGCGTGCTGCCATTCTGAAAAGGCTGAGACACTGGATTGGTTGAAGAATTACTTTCTCCATCTTCGGTGTCCGTTTTCGGGGTCTCCGATTGATTTTTAAAGCTGAAGACTTTTAATCCAAATGAGTTTCTGAACGATTTGGTTTTAAATGGCCTCTTGAAGGAGAACGGTCTTTTGAAGCTGGAAGTGACGGGAGGAGCCCCAAACTTGAAGACACTGTTGTTAGTTGCCGCAGTCGACGAGATCAAAGATGATGATGTTGATGATGATGATGATGCTACACAAGCATCAGACATTTCGACGTCCGTGTCTTCCGAGAGCATAGTGGCTACATTGCCATGGACACAGGCTGTCTGTAGTCACGGAGATACCGACAAATATGTCCTGTCACCCTGTACAGAGTTCGTTCTGTAGTTCTCATGTCAAATCACAAATCAGCAGTTCAATCTACAAACTTTGTGTGTCACATTGCGACTGTCAAACACATCACATCTAACTATCTGCACACAAGAAAGGGTTCAATGAAGCCATTGACATGAGATGGCTTGATATTGACAATAAACTGACTAGAATTAATGATCTCTCCCACCCGCCACACTCATACATCAAAGAAACAAATGGCCGCCATTAAGATGTGGAAATGTCTACGGTGCGAGGTTGATTATTTTCCTCCATTTTTGTTACGAATTCTGCCTTATCTACAAACTTAGCATTGCGTCACCTACTCCGATATCCTACAACACAAAATGAACTGTGTATGAAAATGCGTCCAAAGTTTAGTTCCAAAACACAATCACATCAGGACCGCTGGCATTTCCACTTCGCATCTGAGATGAAACGTTAGAACTTTACAGGAGACTTGAAAGCACATTTACCACATTTCTGCACACTTCACTCCAAACTAAACATATCGTGGAACAATTTTACAACTCAGGAGCACTGAAAGCGATGTAACATAGCAGAAATGTAACACACAAAGGCTAAATATCGGCAAATAATGTTGGTACCAATAAATAAATCAGGCTGTAGAGTCCTTAACTAGGCTAACAACTTCATGATCATAAACCCCTCGCGTGAAGACGAGAAATAAAGAGTCGAAGAAAGACCTACATTTGCAGATCGGAAAGGGAAAAAATCACACCCTATATCGGGAAATAAGGCCAAAGATCTCCAAACTCTTATCTGAAATATTTACTTTTTCTTCTTTTTTTTTTTTTTTACCCAAACACGATAAACAGACAGACTAAGGTTTGTTACGTTGTCAAGAGTTTTTAAAACAGATCTGTTTCAATGATATAATGATTACCCTGTGGTTTTGTTTGTCGTTTTTTCTATATTTGTCCTGACATAAATAGTTCGGGCTTATCAAATTCAACTCTGTCTTATCAGTTTTTAAACATAATTACACATATAGGCAGGCAGGCAGGCAGACAGGCAGGCAGGCACACACACACACACACACACACACACACACACACACACACATATACCTTACATTACATTACATTACATTACATACATACATACATACATACATACATACATACATTTACACACAACACAGTCATGCATACACATTCGAACGGACGGTTCTTTATGATGCACGTATCCTGTTTGAAGGTGGCCCATACTAGACAGAAAAATTGTGAGAGAGAGAGAGAGAGAGAGAGAGAGACGGGTCTGTGAGAGGGCAGATGTGGAGAGAAAGAAAGAGACAGACAGCGAGTCACAGAGAGAGAAAGATAATGAGAGGAGAAAGGGAGAAGAGGGATGGAGAGAGGAAAAAAACAGAGAGAAGACACAGAGATAGATGCAGCGTATAATGTGAAAGATTTTGCACTGTTCGCAGAGACTCGGCAGTAACAAGGAAACCCCGGTGTCTTCCATACCTTATCCTTGCTAACGGTCTAGATTTGCGGAGTTAAACTGGACTAAGCAATGAACCGTTCCTAATGAACTAGACAAACTTGGGACCCATTCCAGCTGTCTTTAGAACTATTAACTCTGACACCTGGGTGACAACTGCCAACTGGTTCAACCGGAATTTTCGAACCCATTCCGAAATCTCAACCCTGGCTACTGCACATTTTAACCATCCAAATCGACCAATCCTAGTGACAATATGGACCTAAAACTTCAAGAAAAGTTGCCCAACTGGACTAAAAGTCTGTTTGTTTCTATAGGGATTTAACTGCGTATCGATAGGAAACCGTCTATAATGCAAGTAGCAAGGTAGAACACGTCTACCAACAGATGTGTGTTTTGGACTATGCAATGATACACCTCCAATGTGTCCGGCTGATATCACATGACAAGAAGGACAGAATGCAATGTTCAAAACCCCTCGAAATCAAAGGGTCAAAAATCTGTGTCAGGTGTCACAAAGTTGTAGGGTTAAATTCCATGATCTGGTGATCATTGAGTTCGATCTATCAATTAATCATGGCGGGTATGCGTCACATGCAGGTGGTACATGACATGTCATGAACGGCTCGATTGGAGATTAAAGATCGCCCACCTGGTTTATCTCTTGACGATCACACATAGATTAGGGACAGTGCACATCAGAATATGGTCCACTGGTGTGGAACGCTGCCCTAATCCCCGACCGACCGACCGACAGACCGTGCGACTTACACTCATACACACTAAAATATAAGAGAATATAGTCCTCAAAACTGCCAATCGCCGATTGCCAACATTATCAATTTTTTAATTCACTTCGGTCACTGATAAAATTAAATATCACTGTCTTTCAAACAATGTGATACCGTATAATAACAATCTCACGATAACAGATCACAAATCCATGAGATCACATACAGAACGATGTCCCACAGTTGGTTACACACAATAAATCCGACAATGTGTAAAGTCTCATTCCTTTTCTAACTAACCTCTCTCTCCTTCCCCCACTACTGTAGATACACACACGTAAAACAGCGCGACTGAAACTGGGTGAAACATTCCTCAATAGCATATCACCGACGTCCGATTGACGCCCTGGCCAGGAGACGAGAGGCGGAAACAGGCATTCCTGTACACAGACACAAACCACTCTCCACTGATGGTACACATCCATCTCAAGATGTCCCTACCCCATTAGCCAACCTGACCACCCGGCTCTGGCCACTACCGCCTGTCTTATCCACGTGTGGAATGACCATCTATCACCCACTGGACATTCCACTTTCATCCACAGCTGACCACGAAGTGACCACGCCACAGATCGCCACTTTCACCTAACATCTGCACGGCCAGACGGGTGATGTATTGAAGAAAACAGCCAGCGAGTGTGACTGGTCTGACAGTAGCGCGGGTACTGACGTACTCGGGTAACCACGAAGCTGCTACCAAACGGTGGGCAGGCTGGACCACCAGCTCGGGGGGTCGATTCCCATTATGGCTCTCGCCGAGATTCAATTTGAAGGTTATCGGATCACGGCCACGCCCATCTGGGACTCTGTTTGGCTTAACTTAACTCATCCTATCCCATCGGACCTTCCAGTTTTCATCACTTTACAAGACACTAATTTTATTGGTAATCAACCAAACTCTGTGAAACATTCAATTTCTTACTCTCTCTCTCTCTCTCTCTCTCTCTCTGTCCCCTGTAACACTATGCTTCAGTAAAATCATCAAAACTATCAGGAATGGTTGATATCTTCTTTCTCTTTTTCATCAGTTACAATTCCGGCACAATTCCGTAACTAATCAGCAAAACTATGGATGATGGCAAATACTTTCTCCCACACTTAACCAACTTTTCCGTTGTATATAATAATAAAATAAAATAAAATAAATAAATAAATGAATATCCATACTTTGACAATCAACAAAATTATGCCAAATATCAGTTACTTTTTCTTTTTCTCCTATTCATACTTGTCCATATCAAGTGCCTGATTTGGGGGAGGGGGACTGGTTCAAACTAGACAAGGAGCTGCCTGATGATAAGGAATTCAGGCTATCAAGAAGATATCATCAGCCAGTTGTTTTTGTCACCATTCAGAAGATGACAAATTACTACAAGAACCAAAGCATTGCCGCTACACAATACAAAGCCACTGTTCCAGAACATTTCGAATTAACTATCGCTGTCACGTGAGAATCAACTTGATCCCTTATCCCATCCCTGGCCACCATTCTTGTCTCCTGGAGATTGGCCTACCCCTAGGAGTCCCTATACCAGGCCAGACACCCGCGGTAGGCATTGGAGGCTGACTGTTTACATCACCAGATTTTAAAAAAAAAAATTAAAAAATCAGTAACAAGAGGCCAAATTGTTAACCTTGCAAAAATTTTATTCATGCATATCATAACTTGGGAAAAATGAGACACTCGCCACTCGCGCTCACTCACTCACTCATACACTCATTCACTCACTCCCTCCCTCACTTTCTCGGGACGCCTAGGCCTACCCCTATACCCTGCCTTGTCCTGTCAGGTCGCTGACAAATGAGTGAATGAGACAAGGCTGACTGATCTGCATGATGGTACAATTCAAGATCTGGTCTGATGGATGAGCCGTTACCAGCTGTGTGGAATTGAGGTCAAGAGAAGAGATTGATATCAGACCCTGACAGTAGAGGTAGGGCACCGTCTAATGCGGAACTGCCACTAACTGCGTGCTCACCTTTGTCCAGTTTGGGCAGTCGCTGCGGTAACTGACAGATAAAGTTTATCATCAGCCACTCAGCATGTGACCTTCAGTAACTGGCGGCTGGTGAAGTAGGGACTTCACAGTAACTCATGTCATACTGTATTGTAGGCAGCGCTTTCAATCATTAGAGTAAAATTATTGCCCAGCCAGTAATTTGGTCAAAATATTATATAGATCTATTTATTTGTTTATTTATTTTATTTATTATTTTTTGGTGGTTTTTTTTTTTTTTTTGGAGGGGGGGGGGAAGAGAATTTCCGGTAGATTGCCATATATGTCCGTACTCCGTGTGCTATGG
>JBCAUA010013069.1:0-11344 GCA_038406235.1 Peronia verruculata | reverse complement strand
ACGAAATAGATCCCCCCCCCCCCCCAAGAAAAAAAGAAGAAGGAAAGAGTCATAAAGACACACAGAAACACACACACACACAAAAAAACACAGAAAATAGAGAAGAAAATGGAAGAAATAAAGACAGAGAGAGAGAGAGAGAAAGTAAGTGAAAAGAAATGAGACAGAAGGAAACGTATCCATGGTGAAGCATTCACAATACATCGTGTCTGGCTTTATGCTTACACCATACGGTCATTTTCTTTATACTGCTGGAAACCTGAAAGCATGTGTCTGTGCATCAAAATAGTAGGTCGGTCCTTTCTCAACTTTGGTCCAGAGAGAAAAACAAAACAAAAACAGTGAGACATAGTATTATTTGCCATACATAATGGGATAAGTATACATATGGTCTTTGTGGTACTCATATCCAGATGAAAGATAAATTTGGCCATTGAAAGCCTTCAGACCTAGGACACACAGAAAGTTCAGTATGAAAGCCAGAGCTTTTCGGTCATCATATCCAGGATGTTCTTAAAATAGTCCAACTCTCCCCAGTACTCACTCAGATATAGACATGGATTAATATTTGAAGTAGCATATTTTCTCTTTTTTTCTATCTGAACAAAAACCAACTTAACGTTTTTTGTCTGATAGCCTTTGAGAGGGATCTTAAATAGGGCATAACTGCCAAACATTAACTCTATTACAACTGTCTGGTTGTGCAAGAAAGCTCGGCTTCAGACCAGGGGTTCTTTCAACCAAATGCCTGAGGCTTCTTGACCATTTCGCTAACGGTTCACAAGTTTCCCCGATGGTAGAAGTAAGGACATTATTCAGATTTTGCCCTCAAAATGTCATGCTAACAGTCTTGTCTTCGGAGATCTGGCCAATACCAGATCTTGACCAGTCTAACTCCGCGGACTATGGTTAGACTCGACCCTCTGACCTACAAACAAGCACCCGCAGAGCCCAGTCTTGACCCACAGAAAGAACCGCAGCCTACGTGGTACCCAGTTCTCTTCAATCAGTGTGGTCCACCTAGTCTCTATTGTCCCCTAATCTACACAATTGCCAATTGTCTGTCATTAGACAGTAGGGGCCTCTGGCCTTAATGGCATTTCCGGGAAGTCATTCTGACCTTCACAGAGGGGCTCTCTAGACTTGCATCAGGATTTTTATTTGCCCGTAGGGAGGACGACCAAGGGCAGTCAGTATAGGGTACTCGAGTCGTAAAGTTAAGGTAGAGAATTTAACTGTCAGAGGTTTTCGATCTGCTTAGCCTTTACCGTAAGTAGCAGGCACAAGGAGTTACCTTCACTTTCTAATATATATAGAGAGCCAGCTGTGTAATAATACCGAAAGTTAGAGATGGCTATTTTCGAGGGAGAGAAAGACTATAATATCCAAATTGTCTCTGTAAATTACATTTCGCCCAGTCCTATTTCAATGTACAGCACAAGCTGGAAAACAGCAATCTCACCACTAGAGCAACCTTAGCAAAGTATACCCATTAATTGTTATGACATAAAGGGTCTCAGTAATAAAACACAGATAAGACACAGAGTGCGCAAGTGCGCAATGATGACTTCTAGGGATTTAGTAATCTACACTATTATCACATTTTTCAAACTGAATTTTCTCTTGCCATTAACACACAGTGGATTTGTTTGATGGAGCTATGGAAATAAGATGCATCTTTTGTTATCTTGATTATCAGAGCCTGGACAATGCAGTCATTTTTAAACAATGTCAGGCTTACTGAACTAGACTGTCAGTGGAAATGCCAGCTCTGGCCCACAGAGAGAGAGACAGCCCATGGCGTTACTGTGCTCCCTTCCACTAGTCTATTCTTGCAGGTCTCTAAAGTCCACTAATCCAGTCAACCACCAATTGTCTGTCATTAGACACTCCAGGACCCTGGGCATAATGGCACCTCACAGAGATTTTTGTAACTTTAACTTCGCTACAATTTCATCATGATTTTCTCCAATGGGAGGAAAGGTTGCAATGCACTGTTACTATCTCCAGACAGCAAATCCGAATTCTGATCGAATATCTCCTTCCTTCAAGTCATAACCAGTAGAAAGTTTAAAGTAAGATTTATTTTTGAGAGAAGCATTAGTGCATGCATATACAAGAAACAAAACCGTGTTCCGAACAGTGTCAAGTTTCTCTCTGTTTTCTCCTTCCTTCTTTCCCGATCTCCCCAAAAAGGTTAGGAAATAGAGGCTCTTACTTATTCTGAGAAAACAGAACAATTTATGAACAGTTAATGCCGCTAAACCATTTTAATGTCGGGATCTTCAAATTTCGTGTTGCTGTTTGTTTCTACTTTGTTTCATTCATCTATAATGGCTTCATGGCCATTCCTTATGTATTTTGGGTAGCAATCAAGATGAAAAACATTTCAACACATTTTTCTACTTGAAACGTTTCATATCAGACCAATTGTAAATTTGTTTAACGATCTAGTTTAATGGCATAATGTCAAAACACAATATTTGTTTACAACACCGCGACGACGGCAGTGTTAAATGATGTTATTTACCAGGCCCACCGGATAGTTACACACAGCGCGCGATGACCTCGAGCCACATCAATCCTGGAATAGCCAAGTTTTATGTACTGGGCCTAACCAGAGTATTAGGGAGCTCGGATATTCTATGGCCCTGCAGCTACAAACCACAGACATTACAAATACTAACACTTCATTTCTGTCTGCTAGACGAGAGAAAAAGAAAGAAAGAAAAGAGAAAAAAAAAAATACCCAAGTATTTTCCAGATGACTCTATTTAGTAAGGATAGATCGGACTAATTTATTATGTCTGTAATATTAAAATAATCGAGTACAGGACGGAGGCTGATATCGTTCGATATTTAGTATAAAAGCTGCCTATGGGACAGAATAATAATTTTAATAAGCTAAATAGAGCCGGATGTTTCCCTTGCAAGGCGTTATGGGCGTAGTTTGTGGATTTTGAGATACTCAGACATTTTAACTTAATCATTCAAGAACCTTCAGTATTTAATGGCAGTATTAAAGGCGGACTGCAAAATGATTAAATCCACACAGTGAAAAGGGACAAAAAAAAAAAGAAGGAAATTGTCATCTTATTATAGGAATACCACAAGAAGCAGCTGAAAGGAACATAATTTAAAAAAAAGAAAAAAGAACTCAAACCCGGACTCCTTGCTGTAGATGTGATATATATAATTATGACCCCGTTCATTTGTTGTATTATTATTTATATAAAAACCGATGCCTTGATCTACTTGTATAAAAGGTCACAAAGGTGACAGTATGACTGGATATCCAGTTATTAGAGCATATGTATTATGCAGCATAGACATCCTAACAGCACTTTCAATGTCTTGGACATTGGATGTGTGTCGCACCTTGCACAAAATGTTTAACTTTGTTTCTGTCTGCGTACATGAAGAAAGAAAAAAATCCTATAATATAGAGAAAGGACACGCGGTAAGACTTTGATGTTGCTAGGGAAGATGTGTTACCTTGTGTCGTTGTTTTAAGTCAATCTAAAATTACAAATGGAAAGCACCAGCTATACATGACTGAGGTAACAATTAACTTATGACTTAACTGAAGTCTAATTGCAGGGTAAATCTATATTCTATATGCAGATACCTAATAAGACAGGCCTCTTAAGCTGGGGGCAAAAAGAGTTAATAATATTTTAAATATGATAACCAAGCACAAATATTTATTGACAAGGGATTATGGTGATGCTAAATGCGGTGGGTTTACCAGTCAGCAGCGTAAATATGACAATCCAATTTCGTGATGAAATTAATTAAAAGTGTTTGGCCTCACAATTTGTGAACGCTATCGAGAGAAGAAGTGACAAAAGGGAGCCGTCTTATATCTCCGTTATTCCCTACAAAGAATAAGATAGATAGACAGATGGGTATAAGACGTACAGAGATGGGAGTGACGAAAGAAACCGGAGCAAGACAGAGTACTGAGAATCGATACCATTTATGCCAGAAGTCAGTAATCCCGAGTACTCATAAATAGCTGAATATTAGGGATACTTGGCCAGTACGTATGACGTAAAGGGGAGGAGAGAAGCTGAAATGATAGCCGGCGGAGAGAAAGAAAGAAGAGAGGTAGAAGTGTGAGGAAAATTAAGTCCTCGCCTCTCTCATCTTCTTCATCAGCTGGACAGCCATGTAATCAGCTCTTTATGTGCGAATGGTCGGGTAGCAGAGTCTGTTAACGAGTCTCCGAGTATAAGGTTGGAGCGGGGCTTGAATACTCAGACCCCCTCAGAGTGGGACAGAGTAAGTCAAGGAGAGCAAGATGGGAAGAGCAGGATGGGAGGACCAAGATGGGAAGTGTAGATCAGAAAACGAACAAGGAAATGGAAGAAACAAAAGAGGCGGAAATAGGAATGGGTGGAGGGTGGGAGGAATGACAGATAGGATGGATGGAGTAGAGGAGAAAAGGAATGGAGGATAAATAAAGTAGTGCGATGGATGAGGGATGGGAGAAGAGGAGGATGAAGAATTGGAGGATTGCAAAATGGGGAAGGGAGGAGGGGGGATTGGAAGAGCTGTCGGTTGGAAATTTGGACAATGAGATATGGGAGGGTTAGAATAAAAGGATGTAAGAGGTGACGAGACAAATGTGAGAGGTGAAGGATGGAAGAATAGAGGATGAGAGTGCGACGAGAGCAGGATGAGGAAATAATGGCACGAGTGATGAGGAGGTGAAGGATGGCCGGCTGGAGGGTGGAAACTGTCAGAGACTAGAATGAAAGAGGAAGCTGTTGGGATCAGTGGAGGATAGAAGGAGCGAAGAAGAATTTGGAGGAATTTCAAGGAGAGGGGTGAAGAAGAATTAAAATAAAGATGTGTGAGCAAGAGAGATATAAAGCTAGAACCCTTCTTATGAGTAAGAGAGATATAAAGCTAGAACCTTTCTTATGAGCAAGAGAGATATAAAGCTAGAGCCCTTCTTATGAATAAGAGAAGATATAAAGCTAGAACCCTTCTTATGACCATGAGAGATATAAAGCTAGAACCCTTCTTATGAATAAGAGGGACATAAAGCTAGAACTCTTCTTATGAGCAAGAGAGATATAAGGCTAGCACCCTTCTTATGAGCAAGAGAGATATAAAGCTAGAACCCTTCTTATGAATTAGATACATATAAAGCTAGAACCCTTCTTATGAGCATGAGAGATATAAAGCTAGAACTCTTCTTATGAGCATGAGAGATATAAAGCTAGAACCCTTCTTATGAGCATGAGAGATATAAAGCTAGAACCCTTCTTATGAGCTAGAGAGATATAAAGCTAGAATCCTTCTCCAGTAGACTAACTATTGATCCCAGGTACATTGATGGACTTGGAGAAGTACTGAAAATAAATTGTTTTGTATATCATTATAATATTGATATTGACATGGAATAGTGTTTCATATTTTTGTTATTTGGCGTTATGTGGTATGAAGGAGGCAGTGTATCAGCCGTGGAATGCAGACAGAAATTAACTATTACAATGTAACATGTGAAAGTTTTTAATGCAATGGAAATGTTTGCTATGTATGATCGTGCTATTATGCTATACTAGAGACTTTTTTTTTTTTCTATAACCCTGTTGAATTCCAGGATTAATTAGATTGTATTCCATGTCAATTAATGATGACGTCCTCATTGTTTGTTTGTTTGTTTTTGTTTTTTTTTTTTTGTTTTAAATTGGCAGCCATTGTATCGTCAGTGCTGTATTATAATAATAATAATAATAATTTTTTTTTTTTGTTCTTTTAACTTTAGATATTTTCTTCATCTTTTTCCCTCTTTGTCGAGGGAGCGTTTTGAAGGTTTTCTTTTATTCGTGGCAGTTCATTCCTATGGGAGTTTCTTTTATGAAATGATTGAATTAGGTATTTTTTTCAAAATCACATGACCTAGTAATCATCGCTCACATGTGGCTTTGTTTACTTGCTCTGCGCATGGCAGACAAATCTGGACGAATGGTGAGCTCTGAGACTTGTCACATCATATAAACAAAACACGTGAGCGATGTTTCCTAGGTCATGTGATTTTGAAAAAATACCTAATTCTGAAGTGATTTTGCTATGGTATCAATTTATTTTAAATATTGTGGCCGGCCATAGAGGGTTAAAGCTGAAAACATGCTCATCAAAACAGTTGATGATGCAATGATCGTCGTAATCTTTTTGTTTCCAGGGAGCAATTTTCTGCGTGGCAGTCCAGCAGCCTACTCAGATGGGGCCTACGAGATGGCTGGGATAGATAGACCCAATCCACTCACCATCAGCTCAGCGGTCCATGCTGGCTCTAGTGGACTGAGCTCCCAGTTTGGACGGAACGCTTTACAGGGTTACTACGGTAATGAGCCTTTCTTAATGGAGATTGGTTTTGACTAGCCTATTGTTTCTTTTTGTCAGACACCAGAAGTGTTGTACAAGCACAGTAAAGGAAAGAAAAATCACATGTGCACGCGTTACTTCAAACGTACTTCATGAAAAATGTGTGTACACATTCATAGGTTTTAAGGAAACTATGTCCTTGTCAATGTAATAATTTTATCAACATTGTCGACATCATCATTCTTTCAAATAACAAGAAGAAAAGTGATTTTTCCTTCTTTACTTTGCTTGTTCTCCAGCCCTACTCTCTGACAAAGGGAAGTAATACAATGGGTCAAAATCCTCGTTTGGCTCTCCATCGGCAGACGGGCCTACAAATTACATTGTCCGCTTTATATTCCATCTACATGGCTCAAACGCATCATGAAATCTGATCTGTCCTCAGGCCTGACCTTTAGCTGTCACGTTTCGTATTCTCATTCGATGACGCTCAGAAAACATGTTAGCAAAAAAAAAAAAACACCCTTTCCCACCTTAGGAGAGCATTGCGGGTTGAAGCAGTTCATCGCGTTTTAAGCAAACTGAAAGTATATCAATCACAGTAAATGCAATAATCTGTCGTTAGGGATCACGTGCACGACAATAATTAAGAGTGGTAGATGGTCTCCAACCTTGCATCTCCTTTAAAAAAAATGTTCAAACTGCTCATTGTCTTGAGATTGTTAAGAGTGATTAAAAAAATAAACTATAACTAATTCAAGTGTACTTTAAACTAAAGGGGCCAAGAGGCGGTAAAAGGAAGAGAACTGGGCGTAATAGTTTTGAGGATGAAGATAAAAGGGAGGTGTTTGTCTCTCAACTTTCACATCCTCTTTCATTCTATCTCCTCTTTTCCTACATTTTTGTTCCTCTTCCTGTTCTAGCATTCTCTCTCCGCTTTGTAGTCGCTTTCATCCCTTTTTGTTATCCTTGTTCGAATGTAACTGAAAAGGTCTATGCTGTCCTTGGTTGATAGTCTATGCAAAATGCATCTTGCTGTCCCCGTTTTGTCCTGTTTATCTCTGCAATAGTTTGGTGGTAATTTCTTATCCTGTTGTAGTTCACTAATTTGAAAACAATAGAAAAACAGCAATATTGTTTTCACATTCTTTATTCTTTGCTGAATGCAGTTAATAATGGCAACAAAGGTTTAACGTTACTTCACACAATAATGAACAGATTTGCCTATACGAGAGTCATCTACAGCTTAAAAAATGTCTATTCTGGATAGGCAACATTAAGTGCTGGGGTATAGTAACCACAAATCGGGAACCCGTACCCGTACTGTATCACCTGAAGTACAACTCCTGTAAGACGCCATTCTTTTTTTCAATCATATAGATTAACTACTTTTGTTGGGCATGTGAGGTATATACAACTATAGTGAAGAGGAAACGATGGCGCTTGTCTAGGTAATTTCAAACATGCCCGTCGCATTTTTTAAATACAATTATTTAATAAAAAGAAAAACAAAAACATGACATGGTGGATTTTTTTCCCAGTTTTCTGATGAGCATGTTTAAAATAAAGAGAATTAATGTGACATTTTCCACCCTTGCAATGCTTGGTTAATACTTTATCAAGTTATTTGGCCGACTGAAAAAGACATGGCTTAATCTGTGACATTCTCTCACGGTTTGCTCTCGTTCTAGCCCAGCTGATCCTGGATGAAGTAGCCTCCGTGTCCACCCCTGGCTGTCCACCTGAGTATGAGAACATGGAGCTCCCCCAGAGTCACCCTCTCCGCAATGTGACACAGAGATCACAAGTCTACCTGAGGTCAGGATACGACCAAACCACGGGGTACAACTCAGGATCGCCTAGGCAACAGGTAGCTGAGGGGTGGAAGTTTGCATATCTGTACAACATATATTTCAATTTTTTAATCAGTTAGCAGTGTGATTTTTGACATTGATGAATAAACATAAAGTAAAAACACTGGTATTCCAGCACTCTCCATTAAGATGTTTGGAGTTAAACTATGTGTGTGATTCTGAAAGAATGCATGACATACAACAAAGTGGCCAGAAATCCATCAGACAATATTGAAGAGACACACGTTTGGCGCATATTCACACTACCAATGTTTAACATAATATTGTATGTATTGTTTGTGTCTGAAAACATGAAGACATTTGCTTTTCTCATGTTTTAAATACTAAATTAAATAAATATAGTTCTACGTGACGAATGCGCATTTAATATTTTGTACGACACTGTAGTGTTACATGCCAGTGGTTCTTGGCGAGAAGACACTAGAAACTGCTTAAAAATGTGATGTCCTTGTCTCCATAGATCAATTTGGTGACGTCATTTCTGGACGGAGGAGTCATCTATGGCACTAGTTCTGTGTGGACAAAGATGCTCAGATCTTTCTCCGGAGGCAAACTCCTCGGGGATTCGGACGACATCAAGGCCAGCTTCCCTGTCTATAATGATATCAAACTGCCTTTGACTAATGCTCCTATACCCAGAGACCATTCGCTAAAGTCCGTGAGCAGACTCTTCCGTGAGTTCCCACCTTAAGCTATTGGTTCTAACAGCAACAGTTTGCTTGTTGATGGTGATAAAAAGATTTTTCTTTTCTCCTGTCCCAGCTCCGTTTTGATGGCCCGGCGCTGTTGATTGGTAATTTTTGTTATAGAGCTCATAAGTAAACATCCAGTAAATATCTGCTTTTCTCCTATGCCGCCAGCGTTAATTTAATGTTTTTAGTTGGATTCCATCGTAATGAATAATGTTGATTCCTCAGCTGTAATTTTGTACGCAAAGACACTGGGCGGAGCAAAACCCATAACCCTGCCATCGATATGAATTATGAATTATCTATTTTCTCGTTATCATGATTTACATATAACCAAACTATTCGCAGACTGCAAGAGGGTCCTTTCTGTGATGAGATATCAATCTTACATCTTACAATTGTTAATCAATGAAGTTGCGAATTTACCTCAACCACACGTAATGCTTCGCGCCCGTGTGAAAGATGCCACTCCTACCTGAACCACCAAATTGTGAGAGAGAATGAGATGTCTGTGGCTCCTGTTAATGCCGATACTGCTGTTGTTTAAATGCTGTTGTCGCTGTTGTTAGTGGTAGTGATGGAGTAGTTGTAATCTCGTAGTAATAAAAACAGTAGCTGCTGTTGTTGGAATTGTTGAAATTGTTTGTTTGTTTGTTTGTTTTTCTTTCTAGTTTTGTTGTTAGTATTTTTCTTCTTTCCATTAGTCTTGGTTTTTTCCTTTTCTTCTTTTGCGTCTTCTTCTTCCTCTTTGTTGTTCTTTCTTTTCTTCTTCTGCTTTCCGGCTGATTTGATTTATTATTTTTCTCCCTATTGTTCTATCTTTTATGTGTGTGTGTGTGTGTGTCTGTGTGTATATGTGTGTGTGTGTGTCTGTTTGTCTGTTTTTTTTGTTTTTATTTATTGTTCGTGTGTTTCTGTTGTTGTAATTCTAATTCTGTCTAGATCTAATGATAGACTTTAATCATAGTTACTGACAATGAAAGTCAAGAGAATCAGACATGCATGTACTGTGGCTTCAAAACTCTGAGCAAAGTCCTCTTGTTGCAGGTCTGGGCAATGCCAAAGGTCACGAGAACCCCTTCCTGCTGGCCCTCCAAGTCGTATGGTTTAGGTGGCACAACAAAGTAGCTGAGGATATCGCAGCAGCCTCTAGTGCGGACATGAGCGATGAGGAAATATTCCAGGCGGCCAAGCGAAGGGTTGTGGCCAATTTCCAGGCAGGTGTCCACCTATTCACTGCCACACCCGCTCAGACTTGGTTGAAGAAGGATCATGGGAAAGAGCTCTGTCCCATTGGTCATTATAGAATGGCAATGTATTGATAAAATGTTTCAAAACGACACGAGGACACTGTTATTAGTACACTACGGTACCTAGAGAACTGGCGAGGGCCATTTCTAAGCTAGTTGCTGGTGGACATTTTACAGGTTACTGTCAATACACGTCATCTTACAGTGGCGAATCAGTCTGTTATTATATGAGCATAGCACTAATCACAGATTCTCCCGATCCAGTGGTTTCTTTCCGACGAAGCGGTCTTGTTACAGCGTTCTTGGCAATGTCAATAGATATATCATTATCACAGACTATCGCTGGAGAATATCGCTACTAGTTACTTGAACCTTATTTTGCAAAATTGCATAAAGATAGCTGTCCGCAGATGGGTAAAACGTATAGTAGAAAGTAACTGTAACACAGTAATGTGTAGCTTTATCCTCGCCAAGGAGCTTCATATCTACTATTATACTTAAATGCAGTGCAGACTCTTGACGTCACCCGTGCCGAATGTGAAGTCATGCCGGTGGAGGGAAGACACCTAGTTAACGCCGTTGTTATTAATGTTACCACGTGTTCATGAACGAAATTCACACTGTCATTATGTCATGATTGTAAGTCTGTTGTAGTCTGCCCTTGCTGTACCTCTCAATTAAAAAAAAGAATCACATTGTTTACAAGAAAATATTTACTAGATCAGAATAGTGACTAACTCCGTGTGTGGTAAAGGACGCCAAGCATAGCAAAATAACAACGCCTCCAGGGCCATGGCGTCCAGTGTTGGCACGCGAGACACAGGGTGTTTTGTTAAGGCGGCGTCATGAGTCCGCACTTGAATATACATAGTATAAGTTCCTTGATCCTAGCACAATTAGAATTGAGCAGCAGCAGCCCATTTTCCATCCTGCTAAATCAAGATAATTTTCTGGATTCAAGGTAAGTTTCTGTCCTAAATCACTGAAATATCGCCCTTTGGAGTCGGAAAATATTATGAGGCAGCAGCTGCTGGGATGCCAACCGTTAACACTAGATCAGCGACTGCGTCCTCGCAATACTGATAGACGTAGGGTTAGGTGAGAAATGACCGTTCACAAACAGATTTATGAGCAACATGTTTATGCTGTGAAAGAACTTATTAATTCTGAGAGGAAAATCTATTATAGTGAC
>JBCAUA010013058.1:0-13051 GCA_038406235.1 Peronia verruculata | reverse complement strand
AGCCATCTTGGAATCAGTAGTGTTCAATAGTGTGTCCATCAATGGTGCTGAAACTTTGCACCATGAAAGATAATTGACTGTACTGGGGTTTCCTGTTATCAGAATGAAAAAAAATATGGATTGTTCAAAAGTTATGCCCCTTTTCCGGTTTCTTTCCGGACGTCCCTTGAACCTTATGCACTTCTGCTTAAAATTTACATAGTAAATCTCAGTAAATCACAGTAAATCTCAGCTTTATGATTATCAACATGCTGTAAGTGTGTAAGTACATTGAGAAATCTCTATGACCACAAAGAATAGCATTAGCAAGAGTTTGCGTGTCCAGCTCCTGATTCACTTTGCCATTGTACAAATACAGTGTATTGAAAATAAGAAAATTACTTTACTTCTGTTTCACACACTTAGGGCTGGCAACAATTACTAGGCCAACAACAAGTATTACATAATGATGACAGTTATAGAATGTGAATTTATGTTAATGTTAGATTTCTTGGCAAATCTGACTGAAAACCATAAACATTGACCAGCATAGGTTGAACAAAGGATGTAGGCGTACATGCCATGTAATTTAACAAGAAGAGGGATAAAACAGTGAAATTCACACAACAAAACTGAGCAAAAAAACACACAAAAAAAAACCAAAAACCCAACAAATGAACAAACTCATCGTTACTTTTATTGCCTGTCACGATTCTTTTTCTTTTTTTTTTTTCTTCTAACCCCATGCACAAGTAATCACACACACTTGAGGATGATCATATTTCTTTAGTACTTCACCATTTCAGTACAGGTAAAAGTAAATAGCAAACTGATGAAGGAGAGAAATTGGTTTCATAACGTCTGGAAAAGAAGCTGAGGACAGTAGGTCAGAACGACAATTGCTGACACGCCTTTTGTCCACGTATTTTACACGGCTAATCTTTAAACTTCAGTCTTATCGTTATTTTTTATTTCTCTCCTGTTGCTCTTTGACAGTTACATATATGTTTTTTTCCCAATAACCCTCTTCTTATGTCTCACAAAAGTCCACAAGTGAATGAAGAATTTCTCTTATGAGTTCCTGACACCTTACCTAATATCTCGTATAGAAAATCATAATTTTTTTATCTTGGAGAACACATTATATATGCATTTTAATTTATTATTTTTGTGTGTGTGTGTGTGTGCAGAAAATATACTTGTGTAAATGAAGGACTATTGGAAAAAACTCCAACCTAAAGGCAATACCTGAGGAAAATTTTCATCAAACATATCTCCTATAGGGATTTTCCATGATCCAAGTAAACTTTACAAATATGTTTCAACTCAATGGCTTTAACGCCAAGTGTAAAAGTAAACACTTACAAGTACCTTCATTATATACACTGAGAAGATACAAAGTTGTTTATATACAAGCACATAAAAACAGAGACAAAATCATAAACATAGCATTAAGAGGAAATAAACATTGAAATTAATACTGATAGTATGATCACAGGTGCAATTTGAATCTTGCAAAGCAGGTCATAAGCTACTTCAAAAAAAAAAAGGCATGAATTGTCATCATCATTAAAAAAATTAAGGATTTGATAAAAAAATTATCACTGATCAATAAATCATGACAGAGGGACAGAACTAAACAAATCACTAGAACTGGTCAAAACTTAGAATGCTGATTTTTTGGAAATGCTTCTATTTTGAACATACAGGAAAAGATCTACTCTGACGCAAAAATAACAGGCAACTGTAACAAATATCTAACAAATGAGTCCAAACTGGTATGAGATCAGGATAAATGCCATGAGAAATTTCTGCTACATTGTCATTTCATCATGTTTCAGCCCCTGTTCTAGGACCCACTGAAGTCTCCTACACAAACATAAATCATTCAATAATAGAACAGCCCTAGTCCTCTTCATGGAAACTACTACCTTTGTAGTGAAGAGTATTGCTTCACTAAATATAATAACACTTTTCATTTCAAATTAATGCAGGTTATAGAGCTCATGGTTTTATACACAATAACCTTGATATTGCTAAATCTGATGCTGGGGATTCTTTCATGACTAAATGCACACCTTTACCATTCTTAAGCTTCCACCATAAGTGGTTGTTGTTGCTGCTGTTGCTGCTGCTGTTGTTGTTGTTGTTCCTCTGCCAGTTGTTTCTGATATTCATAAAATGCTTTCACTGCCTCTGCTTCAGCCCTCAGTGTCGCCATGTGTTTGGTAAATGGGTCTGTGTTGATGATTTTGTCAGCAAAGTCCTCCGGGTCAATGAACGGCATCTCAGGGATTTTGGCTGGAGGCCTGCCATAGGGGGGCTTCTCTGCAAATGCTTTCCTGCGAGGGATCTGGAGTTCTTTCTCCACAATCTAGAGAAAACAGCAACAGAACTTCTAATCATGTCTGTAGGTCTGCTTTCTTTCGAACTCAAATAAAATATTTGTAAAAAATCATGGTTACTTGGCCATACATATATATATATGTCAGTGTGTCACGTCGGGTGTTCGCGTCACCTATGTCCGTATCATGTCAGACTGTAGCAATTTGCACCAAAATTGTCTTATATCTTCTGACCATAGAGCTATTGACATAAGTCAATTTTTGGTGCAGATTGGTACAGTCTGACAAGATATGTACACAGGTGACGTGAACACCCGGCGTGATGCACTGACCCTCCAGTCCTATATATTTATTTTTGTTTTACTGTTTAATGTATCCTTTATATTTCTGGTCCCATTTAATGTGGTAATGTTAAATATGAGCATTCATTTAGAATAGAGAGTGAAACAGAAAGTAATGACTAAATAAGAAACATTGTGATAATCAGGAAAGATAATTTATGCTGGAAATATAGAAATTGGTTGTTTAAGTCATCATGCAGTATTGCTCACCTTGGGGTCATGGATTGCTGTGGACCATGTTCCGAAATCAATGTCTGTCTTTGTGCCGCATCCCAACATTCGGCGCCTGAAAGTATTTAATTAAATTATCAATCAATGATGTACATTAAAATTGTTTATAGTGGCACTTATGCAGTGTTGTTTCTTCGCATTCCTCAAACACGTGCGACGCTGTAACTACATCAGAGACTGAGAATAATTGTTAAATAAGTTGTATTCTCCTCAGTATTGAACATTTCAAAAGGATGTATTGCAGTATCTAACTTGGCGTAAAACAGATTCTTTTCATAAAACAACATGTGACAACAAACGAACTTATAGCAACATTTCAGTCCACTCAGTGGGATTATAAGGCAAAAAAATGATTGACACATAAAAGAGACCGGAAATAAATATCAGGACTTACAGGAAATAACATACTTTGTTCTAAAGTTATTTGTTAGGCTAATCAGAATCATTAAAAAAAAAATATATTGATCAGGTTCCTTAAATTTTGACATAAATAAAATGATCAGTGTTGAAACTCTCACTAATAAGTTGGCAAAATAGTAGGTATATCTCATCAAGAGAGCATTTAAATATTCTGAAAAAATGTAGTATGAGCTCTTGTATTTAACTGTTAAGTCACATTCAAAAGAAATCAAAAGACATTTACTGAAATAATTAAATAGAAAATTCAACATCAATTGTCCACACTGATATCCAACATTTCAAAGCAACTTTATCACATAACGCAACAAATATTCTGAATAGAAGTGGGAAAAAAAAAAGAACCTATAAAACTGGACATGAGGATAAAGATGAAATCCTGATTTTTACAAGGCTGACTTAGAACAGCATATACTGACTAAATCTAAAGCAATTTGCAACAGATGGCCTTTCCTCGCTGGCCTAGTTCATATGAATTCCAATTCATGATTGTAATCCTATAATTATTTGTCAGTTTGCGAACAGCATTTCTGCCCTCCATAAATCTCTCACCAATTCAAAACACTAAAATACAAGGACATGATCAGTCTCAAAAAACCCTTTAGCCATACATACTGGATAAGACAACAATAAATGGTCCAAAAAGTTATGAACATGGAGACCATTTCATGTGACTCACTTACCAATTCTTTGCAATGTACCTAATAATTCTATTCTTAATACTGATCTATTCTATTTCTTAGCAGCTAATCCATGCACTGGCAGCCTATCATGTAAGAATGCAAGAATCATACACTACTTACATTCACTTCTTAATTTCTATGACAACCTCACTATTACAATTTCATAGTGATGTGATACAACAACAATCACTTTATACAGATCTACATTTTTGGGGAGTGTATAATTTTCCACACAATGTCATTGCAATATGAAAAAATAAAAAAAATATCACCTACAAAAAATATATTAAAAAAAAAAAAACAATTATTACCCATACATATAAGCTGCTCATGAAAAGTGAAATGGCAACACTAAATCTGGCAACTGAAATTTAAATTAACAGGACAGATGCTTAATAACAGCTTTGAATGAAATAAACATGCTGTTAGATTTGGCAGTTTCAAATAACATTTCAGTTCTAATAAACTAGACATTGCAAGATAAACAACCAGCTCTCTTGCATAGTGTCAAATGCAACTGATATTTGTGCAATGGTGATATGAAATAAAAGGTGCGCTAGATTGAGAGACAGCCTTCAGAGAGGACAGGTGTGAAAGTCGGTGCTGGACAAAGAGACCTGAGACCAAAATGAAAGGATGAAAAGAAGATGGAGAGAATTTGAGATACTATTAGAAATTAAACTCCAGTGAAAGAAAGGAAATAAATTTCAATCACACTGAATCTTCAAAGTGGTGATGATTCTCTAGGCAAAATATTAAAAAGAGTCCTTCACCTGATCCCTGACATGAATAAATGAAAACTGATTGGGTCATTTTGAGCAGCTCATTTCCTAATGGCCTCAAACATTCTCTGAAATACTACAGTTCATGTGCTGAGTGTGGAAATTGTGACTTTCCATTATGGAAAAGAAAACATGTGGCTGCAAAAGCAACATCCTTTTCTCTGCCATTGTCAAAGAAATCCATGTAGAACAGCCAGTATGGCAATTCATGGAAATGAACACCCAAAAACATTTGACAGAAATCCATGGTAACACAATGCATTTCCTGGATGGTTACAACAGTCTACCTGTGGATGGAAACTTGTACAAATAACATAGAGGATTTTCTTGTGTTCCTGCTCACTTCTCATCTTCATCTTGTAGCTATTTGCATTGTTCAGTTGAGATTTAATTGCTGTTTCTCCTTTGAGTGTGAAGTGTTTTCAGCTTAAAAGTACTCTCTATGGGTAACAAACTAATCCGACTAGCTTATTAATATTCTCTATGTGTAACAGACTAATCTGACTAGCTCTGAATAATAAACTCTGATATTCAAAGGCCTTCAGTAGGGATAACATTAAGTGCAATCAGGAAGCCGGCAGTAGGTGTTGCACTGCATAGGGACATATCTGTGTCCATGCAAAAAAATATCTATTGTATCCATATAGCAAACACAACTTGCCCTCCTCTGTTCCCTTGTGAGCCAGTACAAAATTGTTTCCCCTTCACTAGGTGGTGAACTTTTTTTATTTGCCATGTTTCCCCAGCTCAATACCTATCCACTCATTTAAATAAAACATTCCATGCATTGAACATGACATCACCAGCAATATCAAATGCGTACACAGTATAGATATGAACTTGATCAACAAATGCAATTCAATGAAACATTTAACACAAGTTATATGACTGTGGACTTTATATGGTGATATAGATATGTAAAGATATGCACGAAGCAGTTATCCTTTGATGCACTAACACAGATTTACTGATACATATAAAGCTAATGCTGCAGATGAAATGCCCATTTGAAGAAAGTTTAGCCTTCATCTGCATAAACTGCTAGTCTGTAATTTTCATTCTGATGAGGCATACAAGATTAAAATGTTATTCATTTTGGTGATCAACTGATGGGCATAATTCTGAAATTTATTGTTCATTGCCATAAACCTCTCAATAACCAAACTATAAAAGACAAACAGAAAACATATGCAAATCTTATGATGAACAAACATATGCTGAACATGGTAATTCTGACAAGCTGGATTTTTTTCTGTCTTTGTATATCTAGAAACATTGAACATTCAACTGAATGTGCCATGACAGTTCGGTCTACAAGGTACAGTTTGGGCAAAGTGAGCTATTGATACAGTGTGAAAGAATGATCTTGCAGCTATCCTTTGACACCAGTTTCACTGCTCAATGACGTTATTTGATGGAATCATGGGCATTTAAAGCCACTGCATGTGGTTGTCGAAAGAAATAAAAATTCTGAGAAATTCGCTTTCAAAGTTTTGCATCATATCTCCTTAGCAAACGGACCATTTTCAAAAGTGATTTTTACCTAGTTTTCCAGTTTAATGCCATGTTTTGATATGTTTACATGATGCAGTGATTCTTAAAGAATAGATTGGTGCAAAAATCCAAAATTTGACCATTTGATACCCCCCCCCCCCCTCCAAAACCTTTCTGCCCCATTTGCTCGAAATCGCCTTGTGCACCTTGTGGACTGAACCATTGTGATGAGGCACATACAGCATAATATGAAGAAGGTATCAGCGATGGCCTTCATAGAAAGTTATGTCATTAAATGTTCAAGGTCTGTTGGTAAAATGTAAAACTTGATCTTGGTATGTTTTAAGCAGAAATTTGCTATTTTATATGTCTTGCAGCCAGTCAAAATGAGACGTATGTCGATTTTTCACCACATGGGGTTTTTGGTATCATGTGAGAGTTTATTTCATATCCTTTCAGGTGGTGAAAAAAGTTCCGAGCTAGCTTTATTCTAGCTGGAGATATTGCAGTTTAAAGAGATAAGGGGGGACCCCAATAATGATAGAAATTCTGAGAAAATCCAGTTTAAGTGAGCTGTCGAAGGCATAAATTTATATGCCTACCTCACAAAAAGACTTTCTGAAGTAACATTAAATTTATACGCTGAGGATCAGACCGACATTGTTTTCTTCAAAAATGAACGCATTTTCGATTTCTGTAATAATAATATAAAAATTTTGATATCTGACCCCACTTATCACACTCAAGGCCCGATTTCTTGGTTCTAGCACTGCAACTTACATCTCATTTCGACTGGCCACGGGACATATGATACGTATATCACAATTACATCAGAATGTGAATGTTTGAGAGAACCTCTTAAAAAATATTTGGTTATTTCTGCGGTATATCTGGCATGGCTATCAACAAATTTCTACATCTATACAACCAATTGCTTGAGATAAAGACAACAAAATCTGGCGTACAGGGTGGCAGTTTTCTAACATGCCTGCATGAATATTGTGTTGGAAATTGTATGACACATTTAGCTCAAATTTATGAGAATCCAGAACATCTACTGTTTGAAATATTATAAATTTCTGTAAAAAAGGACTGAATTCTGGCATTATGAAAGAGTTCAGATCTATGAGAAAATGTGAACTTGGTGATAATGAACTTACACCATCAAAGTAGGTGAACAATTACTGAGTATTGTCACTGCAAAAAAAAAAACAAAAAAAACTTTTTTTATTCATAAAGTGTTCTTAAACTCAGCAAAATTTGCCCACCCTCTCGATTCTGATTTTGCAGACAACTTTATGTACAAAAACATTTATTGTGACCAAGCCAAGGGCAAACAGCTTGCCAAACATGCAACAATATATGCAATGAAAACATTGCCATCAGTTCTGTGATGGTAAAAAGTCTGCTCTTGCTTATCATATTTACCTCCAGCTTCGTCACTCTAGGTTGTTTTAACCTAGCTCTGTACAGCTCCTTCCTTTTACTTATGAAAACAGGATACACAGTATGAATAAAATGTGGAGTGAATTCCTAAGGGAAAGTTTCATGTTTTGTTAATATTCTCTGCTTACAAAAGCACTAGTTCATCCACTCGATAAAACAGGGACCAAAATGAGAAAGAGGAAAGAAATGACATCATCACCACCGCTAATGATAAGATCGAAGGTGATCATAATCAAAAACATGAGACCCATGATCATCTTGAGAGAAAGAGCACATGATCTATCAAAAAGAAAGTCACACATTAAGTAATCTGCTAAAATTCCATCTATCCAATTTCAGTACAACCTGAGTGCATGAGAGGCCCAAAGTTCTCTAAAATATAAACAGGAAGGGTGAAACTATTGCTACATTTGTGCTCTTTTCCCTGTCAGTACCTGAGATGCCAATATGTATTGAAAAAACGTGTTCTGTTATGTGATGAGATGATGCAAACAAACTTATTGCTGCTTTATGATGAAATGATGTGATGACAAATTCTACGCACAATGTCTTTTCAATCACTTTTCTACACATCTGTCATATAAGACACAACACGATGAAAACAGATGCTTGTCAGAATGAAGCAAAGGGAGACATCACATGTTTTTCCATAGTGAATGCATTTTAAATGCAATTTTTTTTTCTTCACGGAACCCTTCTATATAAATCTAAAAATGCATTTCAGAATTAAATTTGTTGAAATAGAAAAGTCAAAAAAATTGTGGCATGGCTTAATAAAGATGAGGAGGGATCAACAAAAGTGATCGGCCATTTTCTCTCTAAATTCAGCTGCAGCAACAGGTCATCCCCATTGTCTATAATTGCCAAGACTTAAGATAGAGCAAAAATTTGTCACATTCAGAAAGAGAAATAAATAATCTTCACTGTGACACCAATAACTCCATATGCTCAAAATTTGACGAGAGTCTGATTTCAACATGCCCATCACATAATATGTGAGATGCGACACGATGAAATCAGGCGCTCGTCAAACTGAGCCGACCGGAGAAATCACGTTTTTCAACAGTGAATGAATTTTTAACATATTTTTTTTTCTTCACCAAACCTTCTATATATCAATCTAAAAATGCATCTAAGAGTTCAACTGACTGAAATAGAGCGAGTAAAGGCCCAAAAATTGTAATTTAGTGGCATGGCCTAACAAAGGTAAAGAAGGATTTACAAGAGTGATCGGCCATTTTCTCACTGAATTCAGCTGCAGCAACCGCTCACCCCCATCGTTTTAATTGCCAATATCTCAACTTCTACATAAGGTAGACCAATACTTTGTTTATGCACTGAAAAGGAAATGAATAATCTTCACAGTGATACCAATAACTCCATATTCTCAAAATCTTAAGCTGGTTGATGGGATCATGTTTGGCAAAGCATGGATGGGCCCTGTGGTGAAAAGAACTAGGCCTATTTTTTGTTTTCGTTTTCATGCATTTAAAATGTTTTTTGCTCTTGTTATGTTTATACACTGAGTCTGTTCTGTGTAGTGTTCACATTTAAGAGCAGTGACTAAAAGAGGGAAGTGAAAAGTGTGTAAGACATTTTTATTGCATGAGTTTTTAAGATATCACCTAGAATTAAGAAATTCTTTTGGGGGATTGTTTGATGAATTACTGTGGGAGCATTCTTTGAGCCATGTCAGTGAGAGACAAAAGTCATTTACATTTTAAGATTTTTCATCCATATGTAATGCAAATTTGAAAATTAGAAAAAGGTTCCCTTCAAGAAAAATAGCTTCTTCAATCAGTGCCTTGTACAGGGATGTCAATTTTCCTACTTTAGTAGGATTTCCTACTTCTTGGCTATCAGTAATTTCTCTCTTGGCCCCTAATCTGGTATTATTTACCATTAACATACTTCAGTTTTATGTGCTGCCAAAGACTGAAAGAGTAGGGCAGGAACTTTTCCTACTTTTTCATGGAGACAGATTGACATCCCTGCTTGTAGTTAATTATCTGTGAGGTCTTCATAAAAACATGTGTCACAGTTGACAGCTGTGCCTATATTTTGCATAGTACTGTACTGTTATGAACTTTCACCTGTGACTTTTTTTTTTTTTTACAATTTAGGCTATCGTTCTCGAGCTGCCTTCAAGTTGATTCAACTGAATAGAAAATATGAATTCTTGCAAAGATCAAATATCATTGTCGACCTGTGTGCTGCTCCTGGTGGTTGGCTTCAAGTGGCTGCAGAAAATGCACCAATGTCAAATCTGATTATAGGTAAGGAATTCTGAGAAATGTCAAGGCAACTACCCAGTTGTTTGTTGGATAATTTAATAAGGCAGTTATTCAAAGCACAGAGCTCCAGTGAAGAGAAGGGACGGTATTTTAGAAAAGAATCAGCAGGTGTATTTAATGGATCACTGTTGTTTTTATAGGGCATGAATTCACTTTTTTGTTTTTAACACAAATCCTTTTCCTTTATAAAATTCTGATTCTGTAGAGGTATGTATGTTAATTTTGACTCGAATTTGTCACTTTCAATGAGGTTTACAAACCTAAAGGTTGCATATAAAGGCTGATCTCCAAATGAATCAGTCTATATGGGAAACAGAGTGTGTGGGCTCATATAAATCAGTCTTTTCTCTGATTGCAGGTATTGACTTGGTTTCTATACCACCCATACGGAATGTGAGAACTTTCCAAGAAGATATCACTACAGAAAAATGTAGACAGGTACGGTTTTCAATAATTACATGTATTGTGTGATGCTCGGTCACTGCTCTCCATGGTGATTGATAGCTGGTTGTAATTTCTTCAATGGATTCTTATTTATTTTATGAAATTGTTTTCATTCAAGTGTTTCTTCTAATTATTTTTTAAAATAAGAGGACACTGTGATATTTAAATAGTTCTGAGATTTGTTTGTTCAAAAGCCAGTTACGCTATTTGAAAAAGGGGTCTTGATTTTTTTAAATGGGACAGTTTAATACAGTGTACGGAAAAAAAGGAATTAGTAAGGACATCTGCGATTTGAATTTTATCTGAAACTGTTGAATCAGTATATACAGATCCATGTATTTAAATCTGCTTATAGATTTTGAAGTCCTTTGATGCTTTGAATGGAACATGGCTAAGGTTATAATCCCCTTTTATTGAAATTTTCTGGTCCCTGGAGAGATATCAGCTTCACAGTGCCCCATTGTAGAGGTATTAACAGTTCATTACATAGCAGCATGCTGTGAACATTTACAATATCCTGAGTGGAGAATAGCACTGGGTTTGTTTAAGGATTTTTGATACTGAGTGTTACTGTGACAAAATTCTGTCAGGTAACCTAATACTTTTCTTTTACATGTCAGATAAGGGACATTAATAGTTCTGCATGTGGTAGCAGGTCATTAGTAATTTAAAATCATTTGCATCTCACAGACTCTAAAAAAAGCACTGCACACAGCTAAGGCAGACTGCTTTCTTAATGATGGAGCACCAAATGTGGGAAAAAACTGGATACATGATGCTTACCAGCAAGGTTTGTATACTGTGGTTTTTAAAAAAAAGTCTTTTTTGGTCAATTGCTTAAGAAAGTGCAAATTTGTCTGTTGGATGAAAATATTGCTCATACAATAGATATAGTACGCTCTGCATGAGATGGTTACTGGAAGGGAAAAAAAGCAAGCAGACAGGCCATTGGATTGTGCAACCATCTGACCTCTAGTTAGTGGATTTTTTACTGTTGGTTCAAGATTTAGTGATTGGAATAAGAAAAGCTGTTGTCGTAAATATGTATTCTGTGTGTAATTAACAGTTCCTGCCTTCGTCTGGTTCATAATTTCATAAAAAATGCCTAGCTTCTTAGACGTTGAATGAGTTTCCATGTGGCGGTATCAGTCTTGATTAGAAACAGGATAGGGGTTTGTTGCTTTATGGATAATTTGACAATTCACTCAAGTATGTTAAGCTGTTTTTAAAAGTAACAAGACAGACTAAAGTGCAGTGATAAAAACTGACCAGTCAGGAGACTGAACATGTTCTTCTCCTGGCATAGAAAACTAATCACAAGTGCTGCCCTGTATGCTGTCAGATAAAGAAATAGTTATGTGTGTCCGCATGTAGGTGATGATACTTGTGTTGCTTTTCACATATAAGAGTGGTAGTGCATAATTTGAACTTAAAATTTTTATGCAAATATAATTTTATAAGTGGTAGTAAACACGAGAAATTATTTTTTTTTTAAATGTATGTTAGTATTGCTTTGCCACAGTTCAGAATTGTTTTGCGCTTGCATTGTAAGCCCATTTGAAACTGAAAATGAGAAGAGAAAAATACTTATCAAATCAGCTGCATTTTGCTTAATTTAATTACCACTTAATCAAAAATTGTGTATGATTATTAGAAGCACTGTTTGTTGTTTTCACCTGCTTACCAAAACTTGATTATTTCAGCTGAATTGACTCTGCATGCTATGAAGCTTGCATCTGAATTCCTCCGTAAGGGTGGCTGGTTCATCACCAAGCTTTTCCGGTCCAAGGATTATGATGCCCTTATGTGGGTCTTTCAACAACTGTTCAAACATGTACATGCCACCAAACCTCAGGCATCTCGAAACGAGTCAGCTGAAATATTTGTGGTATGCCAGGGATATGTTGCTCCAGATAAGATTGACCCCAAGTTCATGGATCCAAAGTATGTGTTCCAGGAAGTGGACAAAACTCAGCCACTAAGCATTGATCTGATTCACCCAGAGAAAAAGAAAAGGTCAGTGAAATATGTAGAATACTTAAATTGTATTTGTTCAGTTGCTATTGATGTTGTTGATTGTTGAAGTTTGTTGGCAGTCTTTAACCTTGATGCAGTTTCATCCCAGTTGCATACAATGTCTTATTGTTCTTGGCTTGTTTTGAATCTTTCAACACTCCTGTGATAGTAATCAATATGTTACATCTTTGACATTGTGAGTTGTCATGTGTTAGATCTAGATGTGCTCGGCTTCTGTGATTATTTTGTGGAATGAATAGGGCCATGAACAATTAATACAGTATGGGTTATTTTTATTTATTGCTGTAACAGAAATAAATAATATGGGTCAAGAAGAGAACAAGGAAGAACTGATTGCAAAGACATGGTATTTTGCCCATTTACAGTCCAATTTCAGTGCCACGTAGCCAAGCCTGTGCCACAAGTTGATTGCTCTTGCTTATTTTTTTTTTCAGGAGTTGTTATAAGAACGCTGAGCTTATGAACACTTCAAGTCATTTCACAATGTGGTTATGGTTTTTATAAGCTTTTCAACCTCCTGTAGCGGTGGTTATCTCAGCTGTCCACAACCGTGGTAAA
>JBCAUA010013047.1:0-13051 GCA_038406235.1 Peronia verruculata | reverse complement strand
CAAGAACGGGTTCATCCCAGAACCCTGGCATGGTCCAGATACTGGCCGTTAGGTAACACAACACACAGTCCCCTGGGCAACTAGTGGGACGCCCCCCCACCATTTCATCGCCACATGAACACTACAAAGCAAGCTGCTAAGAGTTAGAAAGAAGTAGCTCGCAGCTCACTGGGATTAGAATCAAAGATGATATGCACAGTGCTAAAACTTGTGATGATACTGTGGGTCTTCGATATAAATCTATTCCCCCCTGTTTTTTTTTTTTTTGGTTGTTTTTTGTTGTTGTTGTTGTTGTTGTTTTCAGATTGACTAGATCTAGCTTTATCATTTAGGCACTTCTCTCATTAACTCAGCAAGAAAAACTCATGTAACATAAATCTTAATACTTCTCGTTTGTGTTTAATTTAGGTGAAAATAATTGCTAAGCACTTCAAGTTAACAAAACATTTTTTTTTAATTTAGAAAAAAAATAACTTGTTTTCTCTCAAACTAGTGGCAGTTTAAATATTGACCGGCTGTTTGACTGTTTTGGGGATAATAGAAAGTGAAATTTAAGTATATTTTTTTCGTCCTCATTGTAGTGAAAGATGTCTGCAGAACTCTTCTCGTATTTAGTGTGGCTCTTGTGGCAACTCTGCTGTTCATGATATTCTCCTAATACTAATAAGTAAACATTATCTTTCAGTTCTGTGTTGTGGTTATGTTATTTATACTATGTGCCGCAAAATCCGTGCCTCTATTTTTGGCTACTCAGCCTAAATCTTGCAAAATCCCGTTCCTGTATTCAAATTAGCTACCAGTCACTCTCGCAAGATCAGAAGAGGATTCCCCTAGGTGCGGGGGGCGCGGATTTCACAGCACATACGATACATCAAATCCTTTTTGTTTCTTGTTGTGTGTTCGGCACAATGTAATTGTGGTTTGGTATCTGCACAGTTATCACAAAAGAAGAAAAAAAAAAATTTTTTCTTCTTAAAATTTGAAAAAAGCTATGCCAAAAGTAATTTGATAAAATTATTGCAATAGGATGACAGACTTTCTCTACGTCATGTATATTTCAAGCAATGAACACAGAAGTGATTATTTGGCCTCTCTGTGCTGTACTTGCTCAGTACCTGTTGAATCTGGCAAGGGAAAGTTTTATAGGGCTGCTCAAAAAGGTCTTCATTATTGTCAAAGAAATTGTTCAATCTCTAACTGCTAAAAAGATTTCTAGTTTATCTTGATGGGAGGCATTGGGCTTATTCATTCACATTGTGGCAAACACTGTGCTGAGAACAGGTCGTACTGTGTATTTCATTATTATACAGTTACCTACTGCCCACAGCTATAATTATGAAGGCGAGAAGAAAAATGTTTTAGTTACTTTTCCCTACATTTTAAGTGAAACATAAAAAAAAACGTATATTTTGCACTGTTTCCCATCAGACTTCAGCCTCTGCATGGCCAAGTCTGTGGCCTCTTGGAAATTCTGGAATGAAGCTGTTATTTTGCCTTCAAACTTGTAGAAAAGAATGATGTTTATAACTCAGAAGCGTCCATGCTATGGCTCAGTTACATGTTTGCCATGAACATTCAACCTGTTGTGACATTCAGCACGCAAGCAAGCCAAAGCTTTGCATGCTTGTGCATGCATCCTTTTGTTTTGCTCGCTATTGAACATTATGAGATATGGTATCTCGTTAACAGCAAAGTTATGATTGTTCATTTGTGGTAATAGCTTGTTTTTTTTCTGTCTTTTCTTTAAGTTTTGTGGCTCTCAGGCCAGAGACATTGCAAAGTTCTGTTGTAATAATAATTACATTTTTTTTTTTTTTCAAATATTGATGTTAAGAATTTCTGTTAACAAAATGAAATATCAACTCTTAACAATGAATGTGGCCTTTCAATGAGATGAATGGAAATTAACAATTTTCTGAACATTTCAATTAAATTTTACAATTCTCTTCAACAAATACTGTTTGCTGTTGATATCTCTTAAGTGCAACTTTAGGTTTAAGAAAATGAAAGGAATCTTATTTAATGGGATTAGCAAACCAAAAATAGTAATTATTAATTCTTTTTATAAGGTAGGGCTTCCCTGAAATCTATTCTTTTGTAAAGTTAGTTGTTTTCACTCTTTACTTAAGTCCTTATCCTTTAAAACAGCATGAACAAAGCATTAGCATACTGCCTAGAAAATTTTGCAAATGAAGAAAGATATGATATGATTTGTTTGTCACATACACAAGTGAAACAATAATCTCATGGTTGAGAAGTGTCAGTGCTGAGGAGTTCCATGTTTTTTTTTGTTGTTTTTTTCACAATTGGAAATGCTACTATTTGGTCCATAAAAAAAAACCTTTGTGTATGTGACATGGCTGTGATCCCATTGTGACGGATATAAAATATGTGAAAATCCAAGGCATGATTGAAATCTTCATTTTTTCTTTTTCAAATTTTCCGCTAATTACCTGTTCAGGATCTTGAATATTGTCACTCTCACCTTGTCTTTCAAGTACATGTACATGTAGTTCATTTCTGAGAAGAGGCTTAATGTTACTGTCTAGCTTTTTTTTGGGGGGTTGTTTTTCAGAGGAGCTGGCCTCTCTCACCGTCACCTTGATGTTACTGGCTGTTTGTGTGATAATCCTGGCCAGCATGGGCATGTGGCTATACTGCTCCATCGATAAAAGTCAGTCATGCCAGAGCTTTATGTCACAACTTCAACACTGGATGAGAACTGTGCGTTATTACTACTATTCCCTGACCTCTTCAAGATCATCACCTGCATCCTAGTAGTCAACAGCTATTTACTTTCTTCTATTTTTTTTTCACTCCCCAAGATCTTGGTATTCTGTTGGTGAATCACCGCAAAGAAAAAGTTGGAAACAAATTTTCATGTTGTTAGATAATGCCGCAGTTCAGCAGCTTACCAAAAGATTATGATAAGTTACTGATGTAAAGTTGGTCAGTAGTTGAATTACCTTGACATTGTGGTCCTCTGTACTCAGAAATGTTTCATAATATTTAAACATAAGATAGCAGGGAGGGAATGGTACTGTATGTGTTGTCAAAGAATTAATTTTTTATCTTTAGAAGGAGATAATAGAATCAATATGAATGCCAAGTTTTTGAGATTTGAAAGAATCAATATGAATGCCCAGTTTTTGAGATTTTAATGTGAAAAAAAAAAAGAAAAAAGGCAAGAGATTAGACCATGATATGCATGTTTTATATGACCTAGTCATTTCAAAACTGAAGGTTGGCAATGTGAAAAGCTTTTCAATGTTGGTGGATCTTGCAATTACTATGTAAATTTATTGTCTGCGGCCCGCCCCAAAAAATGATGTGAAGAGTGATCATCATGAGAGCATACAATTTTTTTCTCAAAATATAGAGGATGAGATAAATGTTTCAGCTGAAACTAAATGTCACAGATTTTTAAATGTTGTAAATGAAAGATGTACTCAGATGTAAGGATAGAGGCTGGTGAAAGAGTAGTTCCTTTTGCCTAAATTGTGTAAACGAGCAACTGCTGATTTGCCTTTAGCATAATAATGAGAAATAACATAATGACATTTCTGAGCATAATATATATTGCCTTGTTAGTTTCAGGACAGATTTTCTGTAGTTCACATTTGGTTTTAGATTTTATTCCTTCACTGATAAATTGCAAGAAATATACCAGTGCCTGTTTATCTCCCTGTGTATATTTTTGACAAGAGATACGCACAAAAAAAAAAAAAAATGTCTGTGGAATAAGTCAGAGAATGTTTTTTTTTTTATGACAGTAGGTGTGAAGAAAGTTAATATTACAAATCATAGAGTACCATTTAGCCTTCATAAATAATCTGTTAGAAATTTGATGTGTCAGTTGATGCATTTTAACTACAAATGACGTGTTCATGCAAATATTGTATAAGAGCTGAATTTCCTCATAAGGAAATGAATGAGCTCTTTTATCCATCAGCAAAATTACGTTACTTGACTTGATAGGTCAAGAATAAACGAGACAAAGCAGGATAGAATCATTTTTCCTTGAGTTATGTGAAATAGACGCAACAGAAATGACAGACAAACACTTTCATGACAGCTTGGATTTTTCAGAAAGTTCTGTTGCGGATTTCTCAAATAGTATGATCAGAATCCCTATTTATCCTCATCACATTATTTTGACTTCTTGTTTCTCACAATGGAAAATGATTTGAATAGCAGTCAAATAGTTGATTAGCAGACATTAAATTTTTAAATTACAATTATTATCAGATGGATATTTTTTGACAGAAGCCACAAACGAGAACAGCTGGTCATCTGTGTGGTGTGAAAAAATGAAGTAGGATAAAACAAGCAGGAAACTTCTTTGTTCTTATTTAAAGTTATGAAGCATAAGTGTTATTCATTTATGTTTTCAAATGTTGTGGATTTGCATGATGCATACAAATTTTTGTTTTGTCAGATTTATCCATAAGTTGTTCAAGTTCTGTCCACATGAGGACAAATATTCCAAACAAAACCTTGTAGTTATTTGTCTTATCTCTTGTTTAATTGATAATTGCTTTTAAATTTTTTTATTCAGTGGTAACAGTGCATCACCATGATTATGGCTATGCTGTACCGTACACTTTATTAATGGCATTTGTGTTCTACTGCTAGCGTGAATTATTCCATGTGTGAAATGTTTGCTTTGTTTATCATATGTGAACATAGTGTTGTTGCATTTATCTAGTGGCAAACTTTGTAGTGTTCTCATTTCTGAAGCCAGTGAGGCAGCACAGCAAAACCAGTCAAAACTGCTTCTTGTTTTTGACAAACTCCATTATACAAACTGTGAACACATAAATCTTTTAAATGAATTTTTAAGAGGGAATCTTTCTCCCATTTGGTTGTTAACCTTGGTTGTCTCATTTTCCATTTAAAAATTTTTGTTTTGATTACATAATATTGCCTTGTTTTTGTTTTATTTTTTTATGTTGAGTTTGGTATTTGTAGAAATATGCACAAAAATGTTCCAAAAAACATTACCAAAAAAATCAAACCTGAGGATTGGTGCAAAAACTGATCAGTGACATTTTGTTGGCATTGCCTCAAATTATTATTTTCTTTTTTTTCCCATAGATCTCACTAATTTAATTCTCAAAAGTTTCCAGTGAGTTATAGCTTTACAAATCTACCTAAAAGATTAAATTGTCCAGGTAAACTTCAAAACC
Source organism: Peronia verruculata (assembly GCA_038406235.1). Taxonomy (NCBI): domain Eukaryota; kingdom Metazoa; phylum Mollusca; class Gastropoda; order Systellommatophora; family Onchidiidae; genus Peronia; species Peronia verruculata. The sequence continues at coordinate 7,862 of JBCAUA010013047.1, read as the reverse complement.
AGTCATCCCTTTGGGCTGAGAAAGGTTATCTGTATAAAATGAAGATGTCATATTTTATGATTTCTTGTGGATCAAAAATACTGCTCTCATTAAATAATTTTTGTCAGTTTTTCATTATTGACCTTTTTTGAGTATATTATAATCTCAATAAATTGCTTTATGTTTGGATTGAGTAATCAGACATTTTTTATAGAAGGGTTATGTTCCAAGACTTACACCAAATACATGTAACTGCTCTTTCTGTCATGACTTTGCTAATTTTCATTTACAGTGGAATCCGCTTAAAGTCAACCTCTTGGGACGGAGGAAAAGTGTTGGCTTTAAGCAAGGTTCAGGGGCACAGTTCCTGGTAGGCAGGGAGGTCAAAATATGTAATAAAATTTATTGGGTTACGCCTTTATCTCTTTGCCTAATTTAAAAAAGAAAAAAAAGAAAAAAGAAACTCCAGCGGAGCTTCCCCCTCTGACTCTTAAGTTAGTAATAGTAGATTTAGATCTATTATTTTGCCTTGAGTCAACACCTGTAAGAAGTTCCAACTTTGTATCCAGATTGTGAACATGTACTTTTTCTCAGTCATTCTGAGCACACAGTCAAAGTAAGCAGATGACTAGATCTAGTCACAGCGAGCACAGAATGTAGGAGTCAGAATGAACATGATCTAAAGATGTGACTGAAATTGGGCGCAGTGCCTGTCTGTACTGTGTGCACGTGAACGGAGTGTGGGGTCGGTGTTTGTGTATCCATGCCAGAGTGAGGCAAATGAAGAGCACACACAGTGTGCCACTTGGACCCACAGTACACTAGTGTGTGTTTATCAAGACAGTCATTGCTCTAGCTGTGTATCCCTGGGATTGCCAGTGCACGCGAGAAGGGCGAGAAGTGTGGAGTGTGGACTGCTCTCTGTGTGTGTGTGTGTCCCCACCAACATGGGACAGGTGAAGAGAGCCAAGGATCATTCTTCTCATACAACACCGCACCGGTTCAAAGTGTCATAATAAGGCATCTCTCGATCTCTGTCTGACTTTGGTTCTCTGTTTTCTCACAATTTACGGCTGTCAGCTGGCCAGTATGGGTCATTTGGAGTTAACTTCAAGCAAGTTCACCTCTGAAGGTGTTGACATTATCAGAGACAAGACAAATAAAACGTATAGGGGAAGAAACGGGACTGCAGGAACGGAATGACTTTAACCGAGAATTGGCATTAAATGAGTTGACTTCTCCTGGGTTCCACTGTACTTTGTACAATAAGTTTTTTTTTTTGGTTTGTTTTTTAACTGCCTGAGTATTATTTCATCTGGCTCAAATATTTATGAACTGGACTGATGCTTTAGTGTTCAGAAGCTGATTCTTTTGACTTCTTTAAATCATTTGCTTTTTTCCTTTTTCAAACTATTAATATTGCACAACATTCTTTACGCGGTACTCTTTCAGTGTGTACTTGTGTAATGTGTAATCATTCTTTCCGCTTTTTTACCTCTTTGTACATACATCCAGAGTGAAATAAACTCTTTCCCTTTGTAATTTCATTGTGTACAGAGTTCAAGCTATGTGTGATAATGGTTACCAACATTTTGTGGGCCATGGAGATACAGAAAAGGCATTTTTTTTTTTTTTTTTGTATTTGTCCCATATGGCAAAAATGTGCTCTCTACTGATTGGTATATATCAATATCACTAATATTTCTTGGAAGCTTTTATGTATTCCTATATAAACATTTCACTTTTTGACCTGATGTCTGCTACCTTTTTTTTCTCAGCCCACATTCCAAAACACCCAGATCTTTAGAATTGTCATATTTTATTGACCTAAGTATCTGGTTATGAGAAACTTTTTTTACAAGAGCTTTGGGTTTCAATCAGTTTGTGTACATAAACCCCTCTGATGTATTTTGATTTAGGCTATAGATACACTACAAATCTACAATACAGTGAACAAGCTTTACAGTTAATCTATGACACATTCTGCTCGTCTCAGTCTTAAAATTAAAATTTTGTTGACATGGGCTGAACCTGTAGATACAAATTTCATTAAAAATGCTTTTGACAGATGGTACTTTGGCTGTCTGAGCTATGCTTGTATAGTGTTGTGAAAGCTGAATGTGAATTTCTTTCGGTTTTGTAACTGTAGGTCTGCTTCTAGCATCAGATCTTGGTGTAGAGTACAAATAAGAAAGAGCGCAGTGTAGTTCTCTGATTTGTAGTTTAATTATCACAGTTATTAGGGAGGACCTTTAGCTCTATAAATGCCTATGGGTATTTCTTACATGTAGTCACTATATTTGTTGTAACGGCTACTGAAATCTTTACTCTGATGAAAGGCTATAACATCTGCTGATAGCTTTTTTTTTTTTATTGTTATTAATTCCAGATCAAATTAGAAATTGTAGCATTATGTACCTAAGTGTTACATGTTCACCACATGTGCTGGACAATTTCTTCTGTTTTAAGATTTAGGTGTTTGTGTCTAAACTTGAAGAATTTGACTGACAAATACATGTATCTAACTCAGTAACTGGTCCATTTCATTCACATTTATACAGCTTTAAGATATTTCTCTGACAAACAGGCAATTTTCTTTGCTATTTGTCTTTGAAACCTCGGCATATACATGTATATGCTATGCTCTGGTAATATAACTTAAAGTCTCTGTGGATTTCTACACAATTTTGTAAAGGTGTTCTAAACTTCCTGTTAGGATTTTTAAAATTTGCTACCACTCATGAAGATTTGAATCCAAATAGTTAAAATTGAAAACAATATACATATGCTCTGAAACATTGACCTACTGTAGCTTAACACATGCACATGTACTGTGACTGACAGTTACTCACTTTTGTGATTGTAGATTACAATATGTAATTGTAGGGTAGTGTGTCATTGTCTTGTCTCTAATTTAGTCCATTGCAATACAGTTTAACTGTACAATGGCTGTAATTCCCAGATCTCTGGGAACCAAAAGCACAGATCTGTTACCACGAGACAGGTTTTAAGTACTTCTGCTGCTATTTTTGCCCTATACATTTTATATAAGATTACCACCCCAGAAGAGGCTGAAGGGCTGCTATACACAGTACTGTTTTAGAATTAAATAATTACTCACTGCCTTGTTCATATGAACAGTTGCATAAATAAATGAATGTTTGCATTTCATTTTTTTCTTTTAATTATTTTGAATTATTTTGAAACATTGTGATAGCATGCATAGTTGAGGTACATTTTACCGCCGACTCATTTTGAGATTTTGCTCTTTCCAAGGGAATGAGTTACCTTACAAAAGGTGAAACTTCAGCAGTAAATTTTACCCAATGAGGTATTTCGAGAAAAATCACATGAATGAGGATTTTCGCTCACACGCTGATTTGTTTACTTGCTCTGCGCATGGCAGACAAATCTTGACGAACGATGAGCTTTCAGACATATCACGCCATATAGACAATACCACATGTGAGCGATGTTGCCTCGGTCATGTGACTGATCTCGAAATACCTCATTCCTTTCCAGAAAATGGTGTAAGGAAGTTTGTCTCCTAGGTGCATAGGTTTGCCTGCAATTGTAATGTAGACCTTTGCCAATACCTAGATGTAGGTGCATGTGAATGGTCTGATTTGTAAGGCTGGCATTGATTTGTAGACCTGACCAGGTTTCCACTCCTTGCAGATACATGTACTGAATAAATTTTGAAGGCAGCAGCGCAAGAAAAACAACAACAACCAAAAAAAAAAAAAAAAGAGACTGACTGATAAGAATCTATATTCTGATTAACGCCCAAAACCATTATGAAAATGTTTTTAATGAGGATCTGGTATAATAACAGTAATGGATGTAAAACTTTCCATGTTTTATTTCCAATTGCAGATAATGCACTTCTTTTGTTTTGTATATTTATTTCAACAGAAGACATAAGTGTACTTGCTTTTGTGAACATACTACATGTAATTTGTATTCTCATATTTTCAGTTTCAAGTGCATTGTTATTAACTATAAACTGTAAGATACAAGGGCTGTTTGGAAAGTAATAAGAAAATAGCCATAACCAATCAATATTTATATTTTTATAAAATCTGTAAATGGTGTGCCACAGGAAATTTAAAGCACTTTCCTATGTCTAAATATCAGCATCAGAGTTGACTGCATTCTGTCATCTATATAATAAGAATGATCAGGGGGCGTGGCACTTATCTTATCGTCCAATAAAGTCGGAATCGACAGGCATTTAAAATTGAAATAAAATTACAGACATGGGCAGCTGATACCCAACTGTGTTATAGGCTACTCTTTATTTTGATTGAATTTACAGTTGTTTTCATGTATTTGTTAATGCCGAACTATCATTCATTTTGTCTGCCATCACTTCCGTGCGGGACACACGACGTGTTCAAAACATGTTTTCTTTGAGTAATATTCAGTTTAATGAACCAAAATATCAGCATTGAGGTGTGCTTGCTGGCCAAAAAATTCAAGTTGCAGGACTTTTTTTTAAAAAACCTCCCACGGGGGCCGTGGGGTACCCAGCTAGTTATATATAAAATAAAACATTGCAGCCACCATTGCAGAATGGTCAAAGGTAGAGTTGAGAGAGGTTATGCAGTTTTTGAATGCAAAACGAAAAAATCCTACCAAGTCAGATATTTTGGTATACTTTGTCCAAGGCAGGCCTGCCCAGAAGGCAAATCTTTCTCTGGGTGCCCACAATCTTCAGGACTCGCACAAAACGTTGCTTGCGTTGGTGAGGTCATTTGAGAAGACAGGCGATTAAAAATTTGAGACATTACTTTATTTCTTGACATTTCAAAGAGCATTGTTCATGAAATTGTCTATATGAACTTGGATTATCAAGGGTTTTGGCTAGGTGGGTTTCAAAACAGCTGACAGAGAATCATAAGCTGCAGCGAGACCATGTTTCACAGAAACCACTGGATTGATATATACGACATGGTGGTGGCTGTGCTTTTAGCTGAAATGGAAGCTAGTGCGGACTTTCTAAGAAACCATGGTTTTCTCAAACACTTGATAACTGGTGTTGAGACGTGGGTGCACCATGCAGCGCCAGAAACAAAACGGATTCCATGACTTAACATCCATCATCTCCACCCACAAAAAAGTTCAAGGTGTGGCATTCAGCAAAAAATTATGGCTGCCGTGTTTTGGGATGCTAGTAAAAGTGTCGTTCTGTTACCCATTTGGCCTCATGGACAATGTATTAGTGTTTTTTGTTATTGCGAAACTATTGACCAATTGAGAGAAGTTGTTCACTGCAAGAGACCTGGACCTCTGAATAAGGGCATCATGCTTCAGCATGACAATGCAGCACTCCACAATGCCAATTTGACAAGCGACTGGCTCCATTATTTTGGATGGCAGATCTTACCATATTCATCCTATAGTGCTGACAATGACATGGCTCTATCAGGCTGTTACCTATTTGGACCCCTGAAATGCCATCTTAGAGGTAAAAGATTTGATCATAATGACAATCTCATGGAAGAAATGGGAAATTGGTTCTCATGGCTTGATCAGCTTGATCTATTCTCTGGCTCAGCGCTGGCAAAAAAGGGTCAATCTCCAAGGATCGACATAAAAGTAATTCAAGAGTGAAAGTAACTGTTGAATGAGTTTCAAAAAAAAAAAAAAAATGATTATACTGTATATTTCTTATTTCTTTCCAGACAGTCCTCATAGATGTGTATCACTCACTAACCCAAAGTTATTTGTCTACCACCTACAGCAAATACTAATTGTCCTTGGCTCAGTCATACTGAATGCTTATAATACAGTTTATTGACAACAGCATTTCTATAGCTGTTATACAGGTATAATGTCATGTATTTTTGTCATTGTTTTGAACCAGACTTGTTGACAGATTGCTTTTGTTTTTCTTTGTTGAAGAACAACTTTCAAAAAACTACAGCAGAAAAAGAAAGATCCAGGTGAAAAATAAAACCGAAGCAATTTCTTTTCTTTTTTTTGTTGTTTTTTAAGCCATCATCATAAGATACCCTTTTTTTTTTCTGAAATCTCAGCTGTCACTAAATTCATTTTCATGAAGTGATGAAAATAACTAAAAGCAGTTGCACATATATATATGGGTAGTGCAACAGTTTAGACAATCATACAAAATTACATGTATGTGCATATCATTTAATGTTTTTTTAGCTTTTTTTTTTTTTTTAACTGTTGATAAGTAACATAGTTGCTCTATGTGTGTTCATTTATGGAATGGCATACTGGAGCAGTTTTATTCCCTGAGCATTTTCTCTAATCAAAAATGTTATTGGCTGAAGCTGAACTGAGTATGGTTCATGAAGCATATTGTATTGCATTTGATTATTTAGTGTTACTATATGCAAGCAGTTTGGATAGAAGAAATGACTCTCAGCCTTATTTAATTCATACCCTGGAGAACTAAAGCTTTAGTACGTAGTAGTTTTCATTGTGTAATTCACTGCAAATTCTGCAGATCAGTGTTTTGCCTGGAAGAAGTATAAATTATTCCAGTTTTAAATAGTTAAATGGAACACTTATGATTTACATGTTTATCCATGGTAAACTTGGTACCATCCCAGTTACTTCTTTACTGCTTTTGTTTCTGACATTTCTAACCTGAGACAGGTGCACCAAATTGTTTTATTCAGTGTGTTTGTAGCTCAGTTTGCTTACCTTGTAATAACAATAGGGAGGCATAATATTAATTTAAGAGGAAACAATTTAGGAAATGTGCTGAATAGAAACTCATCAGCTTTCAAGTTCCATGACTTTAAGCCAATAATTGTAACACATATACATGCATTATATACACAAGTTGGGTAATGGCTTATTTTATGACAAGAATGCTGCATAAAATTTTGTTCATATACATGTATACGCATGCACACTTACATAACACTTGAACTACACAAGTGGCGAGAGTGTTTTGGTTCCTCAAAATGTTAAGATCACACTTGCTCTGTCGGAAGAGATTTTCATTCTGGACTGATGGAGTGAGCTTGCAACACTTCAAATAGACAATTGTGCCAAATGGTTTTAGAGTTCATGAAACTTTGACAGACTCATATTGCGCATAATATACCATATCTTCAATGAACTTACTCTTAGCCTATTTTCTAGTTTTTGGGTCTATAAAGGAATAAAGTAAATATTGATGCTGATTTTTATAGAAGCATCGATGTGTCCATGTTACTGTTATTGATTTTACTTGGTCATTCTCAGATTGATTTTGTTTGTGGTCTGACCTAAAATGTTAAGGAAATTCAACCAGGTGAGCGTTGCAGTCCTGGGTTGTAGTGGATTTGCCAAATACATATATTTAAGAAATCATAAGATAGATACTCTTTTTTTTAAGTTATCCCCATTTATGTATGTGACGGAGCATGCTACTTTAAGCCCATTTGCTGATATATCACTTCCCAGTGTTGTGACTAGAAATATGGAAAGGTTTTCATTAAAATGATGTTACACTAAAATGCTGTCATAACATGTAATTGATGAACGAATATTTCCAGACATGCAGCCATCATTATGAAACCAGAGCTGGATTTCTTGTGTCGATATTCTATAGACAGAGATCTTTTTTGTCACCTTTTAAAATAGCAACTTTGAAAATTTGTCTATACTGAAAGTGGCAATCAACACAGCATTTACAACCATGTTGCCCATCTGGAAAGTCATTAAAAGGCATATTTACATTCATTTTTACAAAGAGTTTCATTTGATGGTTCTGCTGTTGATTGCATGGATATTTCCTTATGTTTTAATGTATGATGCATTACTTTTACAAAATTCATTTTTCCTTTAACCCTTACATTGCCACAACTAATTCACTGTATGTCACCGCCATTGCCACCATTTTTCACCAAAAACTAAAA
>JBCAUA010013037.1:0-13052 GCA_038406235.1 Peronia verruculata | reverse complement strand
CATGTGTTATTGTAAAGCGCCTTGGGGCTTTGCATAGGCGCTTAATAAATGTACTATATTATTATTATTATTATTAGATTGCGGTGTTGAAGAATGTGAGGAAGAAGGGAAAGGATTTAAAAGAGTCCGCGCTCGAGAGGAGAGGGGAAGAAACTGACCAAAATTCCCTGCTGCCAAAGTTAAATATTCTTCCTTAATTAAAGCGGCAGTAAGTTGTCCCTCGCATTTCCTGGCGTGTCTTTGACATCGTGAAACGAGTGACGCCCTCGCTTTGCAATTCAGACCTGTATAATAGTCAATAAGACTTGGATATACCATTTGTACTTTAGTCATGGAGACAAAAAAAGAACAAAACACTTTCTTTTGGCGAAAGAATTTACTCAGCCGCACATAAATATTTTGGTTTTGAATCTCTCCCATACGAGCCCGTTGCTTTTTTTCGTACTATAATTATTGTATTGTTTCTTCCTAAGAATGTAGGATTATATTACCGTTAAGTGCCTGCCTTGTTTTGCTGTTGAAATTTAGAAATTTTATCCCGACAGCGGCATCTCAGCCAATTCTTCGTCCGATTTCTCATTGCTAAGGGTCCTGTAACATAATGTAGTGTGCACACGGACATCCGAAATACTTATCCCAGAGGGCTAGATGTCGGACGTCTCTACTCAAAAAGCCAGGACCGATGATCCATTAAAAACAAAAACAAAGAAAAGAAAATGCATGCAGGTTTTAAATCTTCACTATCCTTTGGTAGGATTCAAACTCGGGATGTAAGTTTTCACTGAGAAGCTGACGCAAGAATCTGATTGTAATACTGTGCAGCTCGTCCTTGCGATTGCACTCTATTCCTTCTCCCATTGTGTACGAGTGTGAAGGAAGTTTGCTAGTGGCACAGAATGACTAACCAAGTTGACGAAATTCCATTTAAACTTTACAGTCGGACTTCCCCCTCCTTCCTCCTGTTTGATAAAAAAAAAAAAAAATGTAGGATATTTAAGAGACTGAATTGATGTTTTGTGTAGCATTGTGGCAGATTGTTTTTACTTCCTGAAGTCAAGATTTACAGCCAAATAAAAACAGTACAAAATTTGTGCACATTAAAATATGCCAGCGTTCAAGTGCGATCGATTACCGTGTGATTAAGAGTAATTATTTTCCTCTTTCCCAGTTTTTAGTACTATGCAGAGGTGATGGTGTGTGTTACATTCTCCCAGATAGCCGCCTAACGTCTGAAAGGCTTTACACCGACTATCGATGGGTATTGCAACGCATATTTTGTTCTTCTATTGAGTCTGTGATATGGGAGCACAACCATATACACACATAAATGTAAACTATATATAACGCTTAACATAATATTTCAGGCCTAGTCCCTTATGATTACCATACACACATATCTACATGTATAATGCTACGTAGATGGACGAGTTTTAGTCCTGACACAGTCATGTGCAATCACAACTGCGGTGTCCGCGTGTACACGGCCTTTGAATGTAAAGGAAAAAAGAGAGCCACGAGTAGGAGGGTGAAAAGGAGGATGGGATGGGGAGGGGGGGGGGGGAAAGAGGAGAGAAAACACTGTGAAAGAAAAAATGGAGGAAAAAAACAAGAGGGGGGGGGGCGACAAAAAGTTCAATGAGATTTGCATGAGACCTTGTGAAAACAATCAAGGAAAGCATTGATTTGGCTGAAACTTAATCTACGTCAAAGAATGAACTTCTCGTGTTACCACCGTCCAGCACACAGTGGGGAGAACCAAGTAAGAAAGGAAAGGAGATAAATGTGGGCCTTATGTCATTGAGGACAAAAACAGATCAGAACGAGGGGAAAATGTCTAAACATTGTGTAATCAAGGCTCAATCCACAAAGACACCGAGATCGATAAATTAGGACCTTATGTCATCACAGCCGTACCACTGCTCGACACACATCGATTGTTATTCTTTCTTTCTTTGATCCTTTTTTCTTCCTTTTTTTTTCTGTTGTTCTTATATTTTTTGCTTTTTTTCCCTTCTTTCTTTCTTCTGTTCTCATGCTTCTTCTTATTGTTATTATTATTATTATTATTATATGATGATGATGGGAGATACAGAGGGAAAGAGACGGAGAGAAAGCAAGATCAAAAGAGAGACGAGAGAGAACGAGAGGGAGAGAGAGAGAGAGAGAAAGGGGCGGGGGGAGGAGTAGGAAAGCTATATTGTGATTTTTTTTTTTTACGGCATCACAAGAGTAACGTTCTAATCTTGTCGTGATGACCAGGAGAACACCACAAAAAGCAATAATGAACAAGTAATGAAGCAAAAGGCAAAGAAGCCTAATCCAGTTAGACATTGTGTCCTCATAGATCGAAATAGTCGAGTCAGTCAGTGCAAGATTTTTCTTAAACCAGTTTGACCCCCACAGGGATGATGTAAGTCGATCTTATCTGGAGTCTTGTTATCGTCTAATGTGCTTTGTGACATTTTTTGGTGACACTTAGCATTAATTTTCTGTATGTATGTATTAATGAATTTTTAACGACTTTGAATGTTGAATCAACGGGGGACAATAAACGTTTTTTTTTTTTTTTTGGTCTGATCTGTTTGACGATATCCAAGTGAAATATTGTCTTTGCCGAAAAAAAAAAAAACGAAAAAAAAAACAAAAAACCAAACAAACAAAGAAACAGAATTTTTTGTCAATTGTAAATCCTCTGAAATGATTAGAAATTATTTAAAACTTTATACCATCCTAGAGTTCTTGTGAAGGGGATCAGCCCTCCATCAAGTCCTCGGTGTTTGCTGTCCAGGGGTGTTTGTCCATAACATTTGCCCATACAGAGCGGTCACTCTGAGTGAGACAGGTACAAATAACCACAGGGACAGTGTGTACGACATTCTATGTATGAGTCACTCACTGTACATCGTCCAAGCAGTTCAGAAAATTGCAGGACTGGACCGAGAGTATGCACAATTTGGACTTTGGTAAATTCTTGGACACCAAATATGACGAAGGAATTGTAATGACTGAAAGGTGTTAAACCAAAGGTACTTTTATAACATGGAAGCTGTTGGCCTCTCTCTGACTCCTGGCACACTTAAGCATCAATGATGTAATACTGTCATAGATGTGAAATATAGGGTTTAGATATTAGGCTATCGGTTCTTCATGCTGCTATCGGAGCTAGAGTTGTGTAGTGCACAGTGTGTACAATTTGTGTTGCACGTATGGGTCAAGTCCCTCTGTATATTTCTTGGTATTGGGATTTTGTTTCTGGATTGAGAGGAGGAGCCTAAGACATTACGTTTTATATTTCCGTGTTTAAATGTGATGGGAAGGGAGAATGGCATTTTTGCAAATTATTTATGTAGCTTTTTAGTGTAAGAAAGTAGATTATCTTGGCTTTAAGTGTATGCCCAAGATGGTCAGTAAGGGGAAGTTTTGTGGGAAGAAATTTGAAATTAGAAAATTTTGTCCGGACGGTAACGTCTCCGCCCATTCTTCATCCGATTTTTTAACTGTCAAGACACTCCTTTAGCGTGCGCACTGGACACAGGGAGCCTCCGAAATATATTTGCCCTTATTCGAGAAGGCTAGGCGTCGGAGGTCGGGCTTCTCAACTTGAGAACACAGTGGACCTTTGAGTCACTGCATAAAAAGAAAAGAAAAAACAAAAAGAGAAAAGTTGGTTGGAACCTTTTCCAACCAATTCCAGGTGGGATTTGATCCAGTAACACTTTGTCACCCTGTCGTGGAGAAGAAGACGCATAACCCCTCGGGCACGCCCCCCCCCCCTTCCCCCGTCGGAAGGAGTTATAGATATCATACATATTATAATTATGAAACGAGAGATCGCTTTGACAGGGGCGTTTCCTTCCCAGTTACTCCCATTGTTTTACTATCATATTTTTATTACTTACGCCGTCTTACCAAATTACAGCATTAACATAGATGACCAACAGCCCCAAAGACTGTGGGGGTAACGTCCCTTTGCATGGCCAATGGGGGTAATGTCCCTTTGCAAGAACATGACCACGGGTTGCCTTCCTTTGCTGTCATGTTTATCTCCCTTTGGGATGCATGCATTACGTCCCCCTTGTCACAGGCTGTGGTAGCGCCCAGCGTCTAATCCGTTGCACCTTTCACACTGAGTTGTCGGACATGCCTTAGCTTTTTTCCCCCCATTTTTTTTTTTCATCCCTGCAGAAAACAATAGGGGGCTGTGAGTAGGAGGACAAAGCGTGGTAGTGTGTGGTCAGTACTACAAGCATAGCAGTGTGTGTTACCTGGTGCCATGTGTTCTAGTGGTCAGCAGGGTGTGAAATCTTGGTCACCATAGGAGGATGGTCATTTGTGTACCTAGGTCAAAAGTTGAGTCGGTACAGGGGACTCTTGATGTGGCTGAGATCCACTCAGAATTTGACTGCTAAATTTATTGATTTATAACTTATTTTTTTTTTGTTGTTGTTTATTTGTTTAGATTTATTTATTTATTTGTTTTGTAGCTTGTTCAGTTGTCTTTGTTTCTGTCTTGAACACTCAGCCTCTCACTCTCATTCTTTTTCTCAGTCTCCCTCTCTCTCTCTCTTTCTCTGTGTGCATTTCACTGTCTTTGTGCTTGTCTACGATTATTAATCTTCACTCTAGATTATAATTTTTTGCATGCAATATCCGTCCATCTAGTCCATTCCATCCATTCATTCATCCACTCATCCATCCTCCCTCCCTCCCTCCCTCCCTCCGTCCGTCCGTCCGTCCGTCCGTCCGTCCGTCCGTCCGTCCGTCCATCCATCCATCCATCCATCCATCATCCTTTCATCCATCCATCCATCCATCCATCCATCTATCCACCCATCCTTTCATCCATCTATCCATCCATCCACTCATGCTTTCATCCATCCATCCATCCATCCATTCACCCATCCATTCACCCATTCATCTTTTCTGTTGCATAATGAAATTCACAGATTTGCTAGAATGACGCCCGATTTGTCTCTACAGAACAATTTCTCTCATGTTTTTTGTTTGTTTGTTGTTGTTGTTGTTTTCTGCCAATTCCCACCTGTATCTGAGCACTTTCATAAAGCAGCAGTTCTTTAGCAAATTAAGGGTGTCGTGACAACACTGACTAGAGTAGTGGAAAAGTGGAAGAAAACAGGGGAGAGGAAGAAGAAGTGAAAAAAATATGAAAGATAGAAAGAAAGAAAAAACAAACATGTTAGTTCAGCCTTACGTAACAGTGCCTCACATTGTATTGTGAGCTGTAAATATTTGTGCATAGGTTACCGTTCTCGATCCTCATGCTCTCTCCTAGCAAAAGCTCTGTTCGTCCTAGATGTCCTAGGACCCCGCTGTGACTGAGGGAAAGATTTTCATCATAACGTTAATGTTCAAGTTTGTTCGCCTAAGCAAGGATTACCAACGTGTAGAGAGTGAGGACTCTCTTAGAACAGTCAACAACTTTCGACTTGTTTGTCATCTTGTGTTTTCGTATGGTGTTAGAAACTGTTCCTAAGTGATGCGTATCTTCTTTTGTATCTGCAGTAGAGGGTGTTCATCTGCAGGAGAGGGGTGTTCATCCATCCATCCATCCATTTATCTATCTATCCATCCATCCATCCATTTATCCATCCATTGATTCATCCATCCATCCATTGATAAATTCATCCATCCATCGATCCATCCATTGATCAGCTCATCCATCCATCCATCCAACCATCCATCCATCCATTCATCCATCCATCCATCGACTCATCCATCGACTCCATCCATCCATCCATCCATCCATCCATCCATCCATCCATCCATCTCTTCATCTATTTGTCTCTCTACCTGTTTACCATTTTATTCCAGCATAAAGTTTGTTTAATTGGCTGCCGTAATGGCCAATCTGTTCATACAGCGTCATTATTTTATTCCGCCCGGTAACTCGCCAGCTGTCTCGTGTGCAGTCAGCCAGCATAAACCGAGAACCCTCGATAGACATACACGTAGCCGTACAAACACTGTGGAATTGACATTTTAGTGGGCGAGGTTGTAAATTCTGACTGACAATGTCAACCAGTGCTGCGTGCCGTATGTGACACAGTCCTCTGTGGCAGTTAATTATCTGTGTCATATTGCTTTGGACTGCGTAATGCTTTGGCTCTGATCTGATTTGTCCTGCTAATTCTTTCTCTTCGTGCTACCTAATTGATACTGCTTCTGGTACGTTTTCTCTAATGTTACTGTTACTTGTACTACTGTTTCTGTTACATTTCTTCCAATGTTACTAGTACTAGTACTACTCTTTCTGTTACATTTCTGCCAATGTTACTGTTACTAGTATTACTATTTCTGTTACATTTCTTCCAATGTTATTGTTACTAGTACTACTGTTTCTATTGTATCTCTTCCAATGTTACGGTTACTAGTCCTGCTGTTTCTGTTGCATATCTTCCAGTGTTGCTGTTACTGGTACTATTGTTTCTGTTACAGTTCTTCCAAATGTTACTGTTATTAGTACTACAACTATTACAACTATAAGTGCAGCCACCGCTGGTACCACTACTATTACTACTACTATTTCGACTAGTATTACTTCACTACTTCGACCGACTGTTAATACCACTATCATTTCTACTACTATTACTACTACTATTAATACTACTACTCTTACTATAACTATCATTATCACTACTATTATTACTACTACTACTACTATCAGTGGCATTATTACAATTACCATTGGTATTCTTCTTCTCCGAGCATTTCTGTTCCATCACCATAACTACTGCAACTACTACGACACGTACTACTGTTACTTCTACTATAACTTCCATTACCACTTTTACTATAGTACTATCAGTACAATACTGTTACTTCTACTACCTTACTCTAACATCACTACTTATAGTACCACCACCACGACTAATACTTCTACTACTACGACCACTACTACTTCTACCACCACATCTCCATCACCGATATCACCACCTTGACTCTTAATCTCTCCCTATTATCACGACCTCGGCATCCCTCCCTTTGATTACTCAGTCCCCTTTAGCCAATACCACAACCCATCAAAAGGTATTTCCTGCATTCAACACACCCGTATTAGTAACCCCACACCCTTTGCCCGCTCAAAGAGCTCGCCATGTTTACCTCTCCAGAAATAGCTTCTTATTCAACTCCAGTGAGATACAGCTTTCATACTTACTTACCCTGGCAAAACGTCTTGTTCCGGATAACGCTGTTTGAGCAAACTCGCAGTTAAGTTTTGTAATCTGTCTTTGAACCATGTAAGACTTGGAACAGCTTTGAAACATAATAATAGTAGTATCTCAACTCTTTCATTCCAACAAACCGCCCACAAATAACTAACAACTTCAGCGTTGTCCTTCAATAATTTAAAGTAATATAAATCACTGTTTGAAATTTAAATAACCCAGTTCCATCACTTATAAGTAATCACTATGAACATTCTTATAGTAGAGGATCTGCTTGTGGTTAAAATTATTAGTATGGATGATCGGCAAAAGTTAAGGATGCCCTCAGTTTTTTTAAATTTCACTCGAGTATGGGCTCGTCAGATGTTTTATTTATTAACCTCTTCCATACTAAGGTGATATTAATCAAACTGTCCATCAGGCATGTTAACACTTTGGTTCTGGATATTCTGTTTTAGCATAATTATGATATTTTGTTGAGTGTTTCCCTGCCTGTGTTAAGCTCTTCTTACAAGCAACCAACGAATTAAGTATTGTACAAGACAGTCGTCAGTACCCAAAAGGTTAACTTACGGAAAATATCAATGAGGGAAGCATCGAATTTTGTACTGACTGGATATTGATCTCCACTCTTAGTCTGTACTCTGAAATTCTTTTCCCACGTTAAACATCCAACATTTTCTGAGCTTTTAGTCTTTCGAAGCCATTCCGAATCGCTTGTCAAATGATAGAGGTTTAAAAACAGGTTTGTTTAACAAAGTCTTTTTTTTTTTTCTTAATTATTATCTGTGTGATCTTTTAATCGTAAGAATGTAGGATTATCTTCGCTTTAAATGCCCCCCCCCCCATACTTTTTTTTGTTATTTGGTTAAACTGAGAGTTTTTTAAATTTTGTAATTGTTTTAAATTTTTATTTCTTTATTTTTTTTTCCGGATAGAAGTTTGAAATTTGGAAAATTTTCTTGGACAGCTGCGCCTTTGCCTACTCTTCATCCGATTTTGAACATAAAGTTTGATATAAATAACTAAGAGAAAGTCGACTGTGACTGGATGCTTACACCACAGGATCATTTCTAAAAATAGCCATGTAATAAGTTCATATGGACCTGTGTCCGTGCCGGGGGTTCTTTATCATGCGCAGTGTACACATGGCCCTCCAAAAATATTTGCCTTTACCCGAGAAAGCTAGACGTCGGGCTTCTCTACCCAAAAAGCCAACGGACTATTGGGTCAATGACAAAAATGCACGTTCTTATATTCAATTCCCCATCTTCCGATGGTAGGATCCGAGATTCGAACCCCCGACATCCATGACATGTTTTTGGCCGAATTGCAGACGCCTAACCACACGGCCACGGCGACTCCACGAACAAAGTGGAATTATTAGAGAGTGGAATAATGCGATAGACTGTCTTTGAAGACTGTGGGAATGTGCATCTGAATAAATGTGGACATTATTGGATTGCCTTGAAAAGGCCAATCTGTCACAGTACGTTAGCAAATCCCCGTACAGGCGTAACACTGCCGCGGCTTCGCGCCCAGACCTAACGCAACGTTCAAAGAAATCCGGCTGCAATAACTAACACGCTGAGAAGTTTAGTCTCGATCTCCTCTCGGCTCCGCATAACCCACTGAATATTAATAGCCCTCGTGTTAAAAGTTCCCTCCCTTTTTTGTTCAATCTTTTAAGGCCATGGATTCTCAAGTTCTTATACTTCTTTGAAACACATCGGGAATCCATTAAGTTTTGGATATGTGCACATCAGTTACATTGTTGATTAGCATTATACGCGGATGTATTAGTTACGTGATTATTGATACCCGACGTCGCCAGCTCTGTCCCCGTCAATATGGTCTGTCTGTCTGTTGTCAGTCTGTCTGTCTGTCTGTTGTCTGTTTGTCTGTCTGTCTCTCTGCTTGCCTCTTCTTGCTCAGTTTTTTTTTTTTTTAATCTGTGTTTATCCTCCTAGCAATGTGGAGTCCTTAATAATCTGTTACTACCTTTTTATTGAGGGAGGGGGGGGGGCATATGTATAAAACAACAACAACGACAGCAACAACAACAACAACAACAACAACAACAGTGAAAACAAACTTTAAACATTTTTAAATGAATAAAATGTGTAAATGTTTTTCATACGAAGAGATCAGACATGACTTACTCAGAGTTTGGAAAGCAAAACTGTAAAAACAAAAAAGGAAATGTCAGCAAGTTAATAAAAATGAAAAACATCTTAAGGGGGGGGGGGGAGAAAAGATGGATGGGCAGTGTGGTCCAAATTTACCCCATCAGACTATTGGAGTTCCCGATCGTGATATGGCACTGATATGATGTTACACTATTCTTTACCTAAAGCCCGACTATAAGCCATTTTCATGACAGACTTCCCTTAGGATCACTGAGGTATCAATCTTAAACATTGTGGTAACCTTTGTATGTCATCTGCGCATTTGCTGAACTTCTAGGATCTGTTCAGCAGGGACACACAGCAAAGTAATTGAACGCGTTTGTTTTACCATTAAAATAATCGCGAACAGAAAGACTTAAATCAGAATAACCATTACCCAAACGAGTTATGTAAGGTCATGAAATGAACCGCTAACTCTCTGACAGTTGTTATTGGTGCCTTAAGGGTTAAACAGTTTAATCATTACCAGCAACGTTAAGGGCGGGATGAGCTCAGACCAAAGGGGTCGCGAAAGTCGAAAGGAGGAGAACCACTGGGGGGCTGATGCGTCTTGACGTTATGCTTCACAAAGCAGAGAGGGAAGAAGAGGGGGACAGAAAAGCAAAGACGAACAAGTTTTTCTATTTTTCATGACAGTAGAGTAGCGATCCCGTGCGTAACGGAACGGTAAGAGATTCTCTGTGTCACCCTCTGCTCTGGCTTGAAGGAGTTTGGTCAACAAAACAGCTTACAGATACCGCCAGGCGTTTTGTCGCCCCCGTTCCTGGGGGTAGTCGGTGGTGTAACACTCGGGGTATCGGGTCACTTGCTCGGATACGAGGTTAGCAGTCACATCGCCAGGTCATTACAGTTAAGGCCTTTAGATCAGTAAGGGCTCTTATGGCAGTGTCTGTGTATTTATTTTATTTACAGTATGTACGAGTGTCGGATTACTGTTAGTCATGGTGGTGACGAGATCTGTGAGTATATCTGTGTGCTGGCATTTGCAGTTAAGGCTCTAGACAAGTTAGTGTGGCCCGTATAGTGGTGTGGGCGTCTTTTTGGGTTTGTAAATATGTTACCAGTGCCGGATTATTCTAAGTGTGATGTTATTCTAAGTGTGATGACGAGGAGATATATGTCTGTCTGTGCTCTCGTGGGTTGACAGTTCCGAGGATAACGTCAAGGGCCTGGCGGCGTGGGCCAGTTTCTCTGATTTGTCACTGTCAGTGCTGTTACGGCTACTGGTAACTGGTAACGATGTAAATTACTTTTCAGTACTTTTTTTTTTTTTTTTTACCTTAACAGTATGTACTATCTTTTATGACTCACTTTAACATTAACTTCTGTAACTTGATTGAACAATAACTTCAGTCAGCAGTAACTTCCGTAGCTTAATTTAAAGTAAATTCCATGACGTGATTATGACATAATTTAACTATAACGCGTGATTTATTAATTTAGCAGTAATTTCTGTGTGTTAATCTAATGGTAACTTCTTTTAGCTGTAAAGCCTCTGCCTTTGAGTAAGACTTTCAGATTTAATTTGATATGAAAGGAATTTGGCAAGGGCGGACTAGGTCTCCATCAGCATAGCATCAGATGTTATTAATTAACCTTTAATTAGCCATTGTTTTGAGTGGTCAGATTTGCAAGTAATTAGTCCTCTCGTTAATTGGAAATGGAACGACTGAACTGTACGTGCCCTGCTTGTGCTAATCAGTTTCTCCGGCGAAGTCCCGTCGCCAGGCGAACATGGATGTAGTAGAGGCTGGCTGGGCTGAGGGTATTAGTCATGGAGGAAATGAGAAAAAGGAGTGACCCCCGCTATGCTGTATCCACACCAAGGGGTTCTGTTCTGGTGGTCTTTGACAAAACCCATTTCCCCCTCACAGTCTTATATTATTTACCCATCTATTCAAATATTATGTGGCAAGAACGTCATTCTGGAGCACCGTGTCCTCAAAAACAAAGAGAGTCTAGGAAGATAGAAAAAGATGTTGGACAGCATAACACCCTGGCTTAAAGCAGAAAATACGACCAAAGTACTGAACTAACATCAACCAGGGATCAAGAGATCTAGATAGCTAGAGGCACATGATAGCTATCGTTATAGCGCTAGCAAGGCACCTGGTGGATGGATTCATAATTATTACTTTTCATTATATTGAAAGATACTATTTGCGCTATTTCTTTCTCTAAAGACTCTACGGGTAAATCAGAAGGAAAAAAATTGAATAGCGATAAATCTACATACCTTCTGGAAATGAAATGTCCAAAGAACAGTTGTTTTGTCAGAGTGTGTTTCTATTGACTCAAGGTAGCACTTGGTTATAGAGGCTGTCTGTGTGAGGGATGTGTTAGTTGTGATTTTGAACTTCCTAGCAACTGAAACTGTGCACAGGATTTATTGCCAAAGATGTGAAGTTGGTTCAATCAGAGTCTTTTTTTTTTTTTTAACGTCTGGATTATGAGTGTAAAAATCTTTCCAGATACTTGTCCGGTTTGTAAGATTCACTTCAGTTCCGACAGCACAGCATGTGTGTGTGTGTGTGCTTAATGACAGCTGTGATTGTGTTGAAGTTTTACTTAGCCACAGATTGTCGATTTTTCTAAAAGTCCATTTTTTCGAAATGTCCAATGATAGAAATAATTCATGTCCGATGTGACGTGAGATTCGGGATGTGTGATTCTGTCTGTGGGCCTTTCTGAAAGACTCATTGCTGGAGTAGTGATTTTTTTGGTTTCTGTGAGTGAAAAGTTATTGGGCCCTGGTTTTGATTCTGTAATGAGTGAAACAGTGAGAATTTTGCAGCATTACATAGTTTGTGTATATAGTGCTGTGCCTACTGGATTCAAAATCAGCGATTGTTTCCGGTCAAGGCCGGTCCTTACAACAGCAAAGCTCTCTTTGCGTGACATGGGTTAATTGTAATGCCTTGATTAAATTCTCACATTTCTGTGCTTCTTGTCAGCTAAGCTCGATATTCTCTTCCCATTCCTCACCTGTACACATTCTTCCATTTTCCTTCTTAGTAATCAATGAGTTAAACATCTTGTCATGAGTTGAAAATTGTGAGACCTGTTCGAGATTATCATGGATTATCTCAGACTTGGAACCATTGACACTGTGGGATTGGAAATCGTACTGTAACTCTAATCCTCAGCATAACCTTAAACCGTTTACAGATTGTCATGGGTTGAACATTGTTACCCCAGCCGTGTCTGAAATATGAACTATGTCTGTCTTGAAGCCATTGACGACGTGAGATGAGCAGAAAACTCGTTAAGGGTTTGCCAATTTTGCTTCTAAAAATAATTTTTTAAAAAGTCTCCTTATCTCTCATCCGGACTCCTCGTGAGTGAAACGAAGGATAACTTTGATTGCTGTTTTCTTTGAGCTTCTTCAGCATCACTCAGAACATAGATCTCATCACTTAGAACATAGATCTTTCTATCCCCCTTTTTTTTTCCTCTTTCCTTCCTCTCTCTGTCTCTCTTTCTTTTTCTTCTCGGTTTCTGTCATCTTATACGCTACAACAAATACAGCTGCCACTCCAACAACCACAACGACTACCGCTCAGCAGCAGCAACAAAAACACCACCACCAACAACAGTAACACCACCACCAACAACAACAACAGCAACAACAACAACAACAACAACAACAACAACAACAACAACAACAACAACAACA